>JASDQU010224951.1:2120-16629 GCA_032191745.1 Picea mariana | reverse complement strand
TCTTTGAGTGTCTTTCAATTACAAAGTGTGTGTTTTCTTTAGAATTGTTTAGGGAAAGATCAGATTTCTTCTGAATAGTTCACTTTAAAAGAAAACTTTTAGTTTGGGTTTCTTTGTTTTAAGAAAGTTCATTATTGCTTTTAGTGAAATTTTTTAAACAAAAAGATTTAATTTCTTTCTTTATATTAGATTGGGGGCATCCTTGCATTTGAAGTAGCGAAATTGAATGATTCTTGGCATTTTTTTATTTTAAATTATGAAAAAATTTCCCCCTCATGGCCGGGGGGGGGGCATGAATCGTGCATTTTTGTTCAGTACCTTTTTCTCATTTCTTGAGAATCTTGATATTGATGAGTTTAATATATTTTGGGACATCGTTCATATGGGAATGATAAATGTTTTCTCCTTCTCATAACATAGCTTTCATCGAAATGAAAATATTGCATCTTCATATCTTTGCATAATTTTTGAGTCGGTCAAAACACCATATTGTCCATGCCATTTTCCTTTTGAGTAACAACAACCTTAAAAATAAAGCGCTTATAAAAATTGATTAGACATTTTTATATTTTCTGGTAGAAAACCTACATTAGATTAGTTGTAGGTCTTTGGAATAGGTGTGAAAGATAACTTTCCAAAGCTACAAACAAACATAGTATCTTGAGTTAGGGAGCGGTTAAATCCACTTATTACATTTTGTCCTGGGAACCCCTTCTAACACAAGGGTGAATCACAAGGTTGCATTGAGAGTAGCAGAGTTACTCACCTTGCTTTGTTGGTCTTGGTGTAGAGATTACGTGTATTATGGGGGTTACTTGAGAGGTATACCCACAATGATGAGTGGAAGTATTTCAAGTTGATTTTGGGCTAGATACCCTGCCCTTACGCCTGGATCGGACTATCGATTGTTTCCCCAGGCATCACTGTAGTGATTGGTAACCTTAGTGGCCTATCTCTCTAGGTTCTTTACACGATGTGACTGTGGAGCGGCAAGTCTTCACGGTACCTAGAATCAACGTTGGCCAAACTCACTCGGGCTCCTTGGAGGGTATACCCACGATTATTTGTGGGAGCTTGCACCAAGGTGTAAGTCCGTTAAGCAGGTCGTCAATGTAACTTTTATACCCTCTCTATCTCATCCCCTTCTTACATTGTTCCTGCGACGTTGGATTTCATCACCAACTAGTGTGCTCATTGTAAGAAGGTTTTGTCTGCTTGCTTGCTTCCTAGATTTTTAGCGTGTACTGTTTGTTTTCCCTAGCAGACTCTAGGTTGGATTTATTTAATGGCGTCAGTTCCTGGAATGACCAATGAAGGAACCCCTACTCCAAGGGAACCTTTTGTTTTTCCATCTTATGGAAACATTGGTCCTCCTCACATCGCTACTTTGAGCCTTCCAGGTCTCACTATTGGATTACCGGTATGGTTGATTTCCACTCAGGTAATCTTGAATGAAGTTAGTGATTCAGTTACAAGCACTCCCCCCCAAGAGCATAAACCTGATGTTGATCCTTCACCTTCTTCACCAATAATATATTCTTCGCCTTCTCCACTTGCAAGGTCTCCTTCTGTTTCATCTTCTTCGTTGGGTGAAAGTTCTGAAGCTAGTAACCTAGTGAATAAGAAGAAGAAGAAAAGAAAGATAAGTGAGGGTCAAAACCTCCAACCACTGTCAAACATGTTGGAAAACAACCAATTACTGTTAGTCATGCTGGGAGTGTTGATGATGTCAAGATCACCCAAACAACACGTAAGCCCAAGTACCCTTGCAGGATTTGTAAGGGTAGCCATATTCTTAAGGAATGCCTTGGTCTATTCAAGGTTATAGAAGCGTGGTCTGCACATCCTCACCAACTCATGTCGTTAGACTTTGAACAACATGCTGACAACCCCCAATCAACCAGTCATGATACGGTTGGGAAGAAGAAAAGTAGAGTCAAGTTCCCGTGTATGTTATGCAAAGGGATTCATCTCACTCACCTTTTCCCTCGTATGGACGAAGCCTCAAAATTATTGGAAGACATGACTGTTTCATAGCCTCAACTTCTAGCTGCTTATCACAAGATTTCTCTCAACCCACATATAGTTGATGGAATGATCACTTTGGTCCCTTCACCGATCAATCTAGTTGATCACGTCGTCAATCTGGTCATGTCCTTAGTTGAACCAATTGACAAAGTGGTTGATCTGATACCTTCCTCGTTCAATCCCACTCTCCCCTCAGAGAGTGAAACTAAAACGGTCGATCTGATCCCATCCTCGGTTGATCCCACTCTCCTGTTAGAGAGTGTCACCCAAGTGGTCGATTCGTTTCCATCTGTCGACCCCATTCTCTCCTTGGAGAATGAAACTCAAGTGGTCGATCTGATCTCTCCATCGGTCGATCGTACTCTCCCACTAGAGAGTAAACTCGATAATGCCCATGCTTTTCTTGTTGATACAGAATCTACCATGCTGGGGGATATTCCTCCTTCTCCTGTAGGACCCCCTCCAAGTAATGAGGCCATCCATTTTGATTGGGGGGGTGCTAACTGGACCTCGTCTTCCCTCTTACATCCCCTTCCAGATTACAGTACAGGTTTTTGGTCAAGATGTTCCTCAAACGTTGATAGATGAAGGTTTGTCTGTTAGTATTTTGTCCTCTATTGCTTGGAAAGATTTGGGTTGTCCTCTGCTTGTGCCGGTTACGTAGAATCTGTTAGCTTTTAATAGAAGAACCAGTCAACCTTTAGGGACCCTTCCTCAGTTTCCTGTAACTTTGGAAGGGAAAACTGTCTTTATTGACATCATGGTAGTCCAAGACCCCTTGGATTTTGCTTTACTCCTTGGGTGAGATTATGTCTATGCCATGAAATCTATTGTGTCTACTCTTTTGCATGTGATATCTTTCCCTCACGATGGACAGGTTGTGACTGTTGATCAACTTTCATTCATTGACCCCGCCTGGATTACCTCCCTGAATGGTTCTTCTATGCAGATGGTATCGCCCTTGCCACAGGTCAATTATGTGGCATTGTCACCCATGGCTTCAACTTCTGATGACTTAGATCCAGTAGTTGACATGGTGATCTCTTCGATAGGGTTGTTAGAGCCTGATCTATTTACTCCTGTCGCGACCCTCATCTTGGTGTCCTTTCATAGTGTGTTTCTTCCATCAAATGAAGACCTCTTGGACACCACGACCGAGTTTTTTCCCTTGACATGGTATCCTTACGGAGCATTGTCCTCTTGGTATCCATGATCAAGAAGACTTCGAGGATAGTTTTTGCGTCTTTGAGGCAACCTCGTTAAAAAATGAAACAGAGGTCTATGAGCATGATTTTTTGATTTCAAGCTCGTTAAAAAATGAAACCAGACTTGAGCATGATTTTCTAATTTCAAGCTCGTTAAAAAAATGAAACCACCCAAGGGTAGTTTTTTCATCTCCGAGGCAACCTCACTAAAAAATGAAACAAAGGTCTTTGAGCATAGTTTTTTTTGATTTCAAGCTCATTAAATAATGAAACCACTTATGAGGATAGTTTTTTTGTCTCTGTGGCAACCTCGTTAAAAAATGAAATAGTTCTCCCCCTCTCTGTTTGAGTCAAGTCCTTCATCTAGTATTTGAATCTTCCTTTCCTCTGCCTTTTTCACTGGATGAAATAAAGCTTGGGGGGAAATACTTCCAGCCTCTGGACTTCATGCTAAAGTAGAACTGCTAGTTTCTTAAGCTGGGGGCTAAGTACCAACCATCCATGTGTTATGCGTTGGGAAGTTGTAAGCATAGTTTTCTATGGTTCAAGCTTGTGTAAAAATGAAACCAGCTACCTCAAGCATATTTTCCTCTGGTTCAAGCTTGCATAAAAATGAAACCAGGTCCAAGCATAGTTTTTGTTTAGTTTTTAATCTTGTGTAAAAATAAAATCTATCCCAAGCATAGTTTTGTTTTGTTTTGAAGCTTGTGTAAAAATGAAAACAATCCTGAGCTTAGTCTTTGTTCTTTCTCATGCTCGTAAATACATGAGAATAAGTTACTGAGCTTAGTCTTTGTTCTTTCTCGTGCTCGTAAATAAGTGAGAATGTAACCAAGTATGATTTTATAACTTTTTCAGACTCGTAAAGGTTATACGAAAAAGGAACCCCCTGGAGTTCCCTTTAAGCTCTTTTCAGACTCTCTAAACATGAAAAGTTTGCCGAGCGATCTTGTTATTTTCAAGCTCGTTAAAGTATTTGAAGAAAACGTCTGTTGAGTGATAGTTTATCTCTTTTTCGGTCTCATCAGACTACTTTACGAAAAAGGAACTGAGAGATTTCTCTTTTGAGTGTTTTTCCAGACTCTATAATCATGAAAAACCTTAGTGTTTTCTATCCTTGGACTTGTTAAATAAACATCAAAAGACCCACAATGGGACTGAACCACTCCTTCCTAGGGTTTGTTAAACATACTCTGAGGGACTTGTCCAAAGGATGAGCTTACATTACAAGCATATGTTATCCTCCTCAAGCTTGTGTAAAAATAAAGAGGTACTCGCCAGAAATGGTGGGGGGGAAATTTGGAAAGAAATGTATCTAAACCTGTATTCTGTGGAAGAGTCGCTTTTGAACATGACACCCTTTCACTTGCCTTGTCTCTAGGTTGGAAAATCCGCTTGTTTCTTGGTCATACTCCTTTATAAGATTACAAATTGGTCTATGATCCCTCTTGTTGAGTCAGTATTTTCCAAGACAGTTGTTGTGTCGTCAATATGTTCAAAAAGAAGTTAAACTCGGAAAGCCTTCTATTGCGTCAACCATTTTTGTAGTCCTTAAGCCTTCTATTGCGTCGGCCATCCCTGAGTCGGTCCTGAATCACTTGTTACTCTGACCTACATCAAATCTTGTTATTTGTTTCATGTCATTGATGTGGGATACATTAAGGCCCTCCTGTGACGAGTCTTTTCCTGTTGACTTGAACTCATTATACAGGAATTAGACTTAGAAACTAATTGGTACCTTGGAACTTGCATGCCTCAATGGCAGGTTTCCTCACTTTCAACAGTGGGTTTTCATTATTGACCCTTGATCGGGAAATTCCATCGAGTGTTCGACTTCAGCTCATTTATTCACATTCGTTGGATTGTACTAGTGTACCTTAGGAGTCATTGACATTAATGGTGATTTCCTGATGGTATACACTAATGACTGGTAATCAAGTGGTTTCTACCTTGTTCGATTTCAGCACATGTATTCACATGGTTAGATCCGTACTATAGAGTGGCAGAGATGAAGACCTTGGATATTTTCTGACATATCCAGGTTGCGTTGGAGCATATTCAATATACTGTTGCATAGATCCACATTTTATGTCCCGTGGCTATGTTCAAATTTGAGTCTTTAACACATAGATCCACAGTGTAGTTTTGGTGGCTATGTTCAGATTTGAGTCATATTGGCATGGATCCACAGTGTATGTTTGGTGGCCATGACTTGTCTTACTTGACATGAATATTCACATGTCGGAATTTATGCTTTGAGTCATTTGTATTCTGAGTATGGGAATTCCTACCTCAATGATGATATATTATTGTACTTTATTTCCTTGTTTGTTGGCAGGTTTCCGACCGATTGTTTCTTGTTCCCTACACACACTCGACAAAGTATTTCAGCTATCACTCTATTCTAACTTCATACTTTGTGGGATCTCTGTTACACATTATTTTCTTCATCCTTACGAAGGTTAATGATGTAAACCTATCTGTTTCCTTCAGAGGGGTCAGTGGCTTGAGTTCCTGAAGAGAGAAGGGAGAAGAACTTTTCCTGAGAAAAGAAGTTGCATTCTCCTTTGTAAAAACCCTATAAAAAAGGAAGTTTGTAGGATGCATATGGCATAGGGTGAGAGAATGACCCATTCTCGCAGGCCACCTTCATCTAGGGTGTGAAATTATTGCAGGTTGTTCTATAGGTAGGGTGTGAGAATGCCTACACGTGGGAAAAACAAGCGTTTTCTCGAATCTTCTAGAAGGAAAAACTTCCATGGTGAGGTGGCATCCGAATGGTTTGGATCTTACTCACTTTCATGATTTAGTGGGATCATCCTAACCTCCTAAAATTATCCTCTTCAACTTATAAAAAGAGAGAAGTTCTCATGGAGAAAGTTAGCTTTGGTTATCTTTTGAGCTTTTGGAGCTTTTGGGATTGGCTAAGTTGGATTTGGCTTGGAATTATTAGCTTGGTTAGAGTGGTTTTTGAGTTTTGCCTTTGTCAAGATAGATTGTGAATAATATCAGATCTGTGCTCTAATAATTTTTGGAGTGAAAGTGTGTGGGGAATGAAGGACAGTTGGAAGGGACCTTACAACATCAAGGCCATGGTTGTAATCTCTCTTTCACATTTAATATGATACAATAATATGATTATTTCCTATAAAGATTGTTGTGTTTTATTGTATGATTCCTTGATCACATACATAGGTTTATATTGAGTTTATGCTATTGTTATCACTTTGGTTGGTTGCATTCTTTTGCAAGATCATCATTGTATGAGCATTGGAATGTATCTAGGATGGCGATGGCGAGAGGAAGCGACATTTAAATGGTATGTCACCCATCCCTCTTTAGTTAGTAAATTCAATATCTAAAACTTAAGGAAAGCGTCATGTTCTGGTGTGTTTTGTTCTAGATCCAGGTGGATCTAGGGAGATCTGTTAGTGTCCGCACCTACCGATTAGTCTGATAACATTAGCGATGAGGAAAACCCTACCAATCACCCTATCTTTGCACTAGACACTAATTTGGGATCTAGTTTGTTACAACTCATTGATGCTCCTGAAGCCCCTTTCCAAATCAGAAAGCAACCCTTATTTGATCACGAGACACCTCCTCCAACCACCTCTATTTGGAAAATGTTTTTCGACGGAGCTTCTTATAGCGAAGGAACTGGCACTGGAGTGGCCTTTGTGTTGCCTTGTCAGGAAGCCATATCCCTGTCATACAAGATTGAATTTGAAGCAACTAATAATGTGGCAGAATATGAAGCTCTTGTTCTAGGTTTAAGGGCTGCAAAAGAAATGGGGATTGAGGGAGTAGCAGTGTTCAGAGATGCTGAGTTGATTATCCAACAAGTTAAAAATGCTTACCAGACTAAGCATCCTTGAATTAGAACTTACAAAGAGGAGGCATGGGACCTGATTGACAATTTTTTCTCAGCTTTCAACATCTCTTTTATTCCAAGGGAGAAAAATTCTTTGGCCGATTCTTTAGCCATTTCAACTAGCCGGTTCAATATCCCTCTTTTGTCTATGGTCAAATATAATGTTGAGATAAAATATAGGCCCTCTATACCATACAATGTCAAGCATTGGAAGGTATTCGAAGATGATCTTGAAATCAAAAAATTTCTATAATCTGTTGATGAATTTTCTGCGTTGCACATTGATCAGGATCTTGACCTTGAAGGTGACCCTTACCCTGAGGTGTTTTTAAATGAAATTGCTAATCACCAGATTATTCAGTTGCCTTGCAATCACATTCTGAGGGGACTAGTCCCTTTAGAAATATTGTTCGATGGGAATGATGTGGAATTAAAGGATAGGGTTTTAGATGAAGATGCTAACACAGCTGAGTGCAACATTGGCACATAGGAGGAGCCTAAGTTTGTCAAGTTGTCGAGTAGTTTGACCAGAGAACAGAGGGCCAAATATACCGAGTTATTAAGAGAATTTGCTGATGTGTTTGCATGGACCTATGAATACCTCAAGACATATGACACATTCGACATTGAACACAAGATCCCACTGAAGGAAGAGGCTAGGCCATTTAGGCAGAAGCTAAGACAGATAAATCCCATGTTGCTACCTGTCATGGAAAAAGAAGTGAAGAAGTTGTTAGATGCCCAAATCATTGTCCCCTTGATATATTTCGAATGGGTGGCCAATTTGGTCCCGATAAGGAAGAAAAGTGGCGAAATCAGGCTTTGCGTCGACTTTAGGAAGCTGAACAGAAGCTCAAGAAATGACAATTACCCCCTACCTAAGATGGAACACATATTGCAGAGGGTAATTGGTGCATCTAGGATATCCATGATTGATGGATTTTCTGGCTATAATCAGATATCGGTCATGCCTGAGGACAGGGAAAAGACAACCTTCACCACTCCTTGGGGCACATTCACGTATGCCAAAATGTCGTTCGGAATAATGAATGCAGGAGCAACATTTCATTGAGCCATGGAAATAGCCTTCATCAGAGACAGCGATCAGTTTGTGGTGATCTATCTAGATGACATCACAATCTTCTCTAGGTCTGATAAAGAGCATTGCTATCACTTAAGGAGAGTTTTCTTGAAATGCCAGAGGTTTGGTCTTTCCCTAAATCCCAAGAAATGTTTGTTTTCTATGATGGAGGGAAAGTTGTTAGGCCATATAGTATCAACAAAATGAGTGAGAATTGATCCCAGTAGAGTAGAGGCAATTCAGACCCTATCACTTCCCAGGTCTAAAAAGGAAGTCCAGGCCTTTTTAGGAAAGATTATCTTTTTGAGGAGGTTCGTCTCAAATTTTGCTGAACTGGTGCAACACATCACAACCATGCTCAAAAAGGGAAATGAAGTGAAGTGAACCGCTGAACCTAGGGAATATTTTGTCCAAATAAAAAGGGCATTAACTGAGGCACCTGTGCTGATCAGTCCTGACTATTCCAAAGACTTCCTAGTTTTTTCTTTTGCTTATTTTGATACAGTAGTAGTGGTATTATTGTAGAAAAATGAGGAAGGGTGAGAGAAACCCATTGCCTTCTTCAGTAAAGCATTAAGAGATGCAGAAATCAGGTACAAAATCATGGAGAAATAGGCCTATGCCTTGGTGAAAGCTCTCAAAGCTTTCAGAGTCTATGTCTTGCACTCAAGAGTGACCACATATGTTCCTTCGGCCTCTGTGAAGGACATCCTTGTACAACCTGACATAGATGGGAGAAGAGGTAAATGGATTGCTAAGATCCTTGAGTTTGACCTTGAAATAAAACCCACCAAGTTGGTTAAGGGGTAGGGTTTGGCCAAGCTACTGGTTGAATCCAATTGCAAAGCCTTGGGGGTTAGTCTGATCAATACTTTCTCAGGAACTCAACAAGCTGAGTTGCCCAGCCAAATCTCTCAGGACGACTTGCCACTAACAAAATGCGCCTGGTATCGAGACATTTTGTACTTTCTGCAGGAGTTAAAGCCCCCTGATGGAATGGGTAAAAGTAAAGCAAGATGATTAAAACTCAAGGTGGTCAAATATTTCCTCATTGGCCAAGTCTTGTACTAGAGAGACCCTCTAGGGGTGTTGCTGAGGTGTTTGAACCCACAGGAATCCTAGAAGTTTATATTTGAATTCCATAGTGGCCTTTGTGGAGGACATTATTTTTGGAAGACCACAGCTCACAAAATTCTCAGAGTTGGGTACTATTGGCCCACCTTATTCACAGATGTCTACAGAGAAGTCATAGCTTGCATCAAATGTCAAAGGTTCTCAGGAAAGCAGCAGCTTAGACCACTACCAATGAAGCCTGTAGTAGCTTCAACACCTTTTCAACAGTGGGGGCTGGACTTCATTGGAGAAATCCATCCTCCCTCAAGTGGCCAACACAGATGGATCCTAACTGCAACAGACTATTTCACTAAGTGGATAGAAGTTGCCCCCACTAGAAGTGCATCACACAAAGTAATTATCAGCTTCTTGGAGGATATCATAGCCAGATTTGGCTGTCCCAGCAGGATTGTCACTGATAATGCTTCTTTGTTCAAATCTGAGCCTCTGATTAAGTTCTGTGAGTAGTTTGAGATCTCGCTAATTCACTCCACCCCCTATTATCCTCAAGGAAATGGATTGGTAGAATCTTCCAATAAAATCCTAATCAAGCTCATTAAAAGATTATTGGAAGACAATAAGAGGGCTTGGGATTCAAAGCTCAAATTCACTCTATGGGCCGATTGAGTGACAATGAAGAAGTCCCTGGGCACCTCGCCTTTTCAGCTGGTTTACAGAACAAAGGTGCTTTTTCCCACTCAGCTCGCCTTACCTGTAGCGAAGTTCTTTCAATATTATGAAGGAGAGCCAGATTATATGGTTAGAAGGATTCATCAGATGGTGGAAGTACAATAGATCAGGGAATAGGTGATGGACATAGCTCATAGTCATCAGCAGAAGGTCAAACAGGCCTTTGACAGGAAGGTCAGGAAGAAGGAGTTTGAGATCGAGGATTTGGTGCTTAAGTAGGATGCACCCAGACAGGATAAGGGAAAACAAAGAAAGTTTGACACCCTATGGATCAGGCCCTTCAAAATATCCTAGGTTTTCTCAAATAACATGTACAGGTTGTAGGATTTGGAGGGTGAGGTTTTTAATAGCCCAGTAAATGGACATTTTCTAAAGAAATGTTTTGTTTGAGCCTTAGACAACTCCTTTGTTTGTAAATATTGTCCTTTTGGTTCTTTGTTTATTTTTGTTTTTTGGCTTAGTAAATGACTCCATAGCCCAATGGCAAGGCACTGAAGCTGCAAATGAGTTCTTAGATCATCACACGGATGAATCTATCCCCCATGGAGCCTAATGTTAAAATTAATTCTTGTTAAGAGGGGTGGGTTGTTTTCTCTCCTTTGAGCCCGTAGCCCGAGCTGTGAAGAAGTAGGCCTAAATGTCCAACAAAGGAATTTTTTCCAAGGATGTGGCCATGAGCACACCATGCAGTGCATAAAATCTCAATTTCGGGCTTAAAATGTTAGCAGACGCACAAACCAGTGTTCGGCGGTGAGGATCGATCGATGGAGCAGATCGTTGGTTGCTGGATATTTGTGACTGACAGAATTATGCCATGTTTAGCACAGGAAGTGGGTCTGCAATCTTGCCAAAATGATCTAGGCTATCCATCCCGGAGGAGCATGTGGTGCACGATTGGGCTCTATCGCAACTTCGCCCATCGCGACCTTGAAGCATTTTTTCTCTGCAGTTGGGATCCCTGAAACGCGAAGTGTCGGAGGCATCCAGGATTCGGGCCCACAATATCGATGAATAAGTTCTAGGCTGTCCGATCAAGGAGGGACACGTGGCACACAATTGGGCTCTATCGCCACTTCGCCTATCGTGACTTTAAAGAATAGGAATCAGCCTCCTCCCAGCCGCGATACGCAAGATGCGAAGGCGTCCAGGATTCGGGCCCACAGTATCGACGAATAAGTTCTGGGCCATCCGATCAAGGAGGGACATGTGGCATGCGATTAGGCTCTATCGCCTCTTCACCTATCATGAATTTGAAGAATAGGAATCAACCTCCTTCCAATCACTAAACGTGAAGTGCCGAAGGCACCTCTGGGTGCGGGCCCACAATCATAACACTGGGTCATATGGAAAAGGGAAAAATTAGATGAAGGGATGTGGAGCCAATGTGTTCAAGGAAAAATGATCGTGGTCGTCAGTTATAAAGCTGATCCAACCGTTGATCCTGGAAGGCCGTTTCGCAAGATTAGACACCAGGAAATTTGAAGGCAGGGGAAGTAGAAACCCCCGAAAGAAGAAATGCCAAAGTGCCCTTCGAGAGATGCGCCAGGTCATGGCCCTGGGTTACATTGAGTGTGGTGCCAGAAGAAAGGGAGGCTAGACTCTGAGCCTTAGAGAGAAGGCACGTGGTCTTCTCCTGAGGGTATCATCTCGGCCACTCCCTGGGGAATTAGTTAATGAAAATCGAGCAGGTAGGTGAAACCTCAGCTCGATCCATAAATGAAAGGTATGGGATGCCTGGAGCAATTAGCCTGTGGAACCCTGATGAGGTCCCCCCCCTGCAAGAGCCATGATGAGTTAAGGTGGTGTCTGACAAAGGATTTATGTCCAGGTTTGACTGAAAAGACGCCATGACTTGGGGGTTCGAGCATGCCTCTATTGGGCAAATTTTTTTGAGTATATATACTCGGTTTTTCTATTTTTGTAAGCATCAATGGTAGAGCAAAGCTGTCGATTATAAATTTTAAATAGACGCTCTAGTTCTCTGGTTATGTATCTGTATGTGAGATTTCTTGTTTTATAACAGAAAACGTTCTTATCCCATCTAGTTTCATCTCATACTGAGAGAGTTCATGATCGACTGATTCACGTGGATTACTGTGACTATGTTAAGATAAAGGATTTATTGTAACACCATTATATTCTCTAGTGTTGCCTACATTTGAATGTAAGAAGTTCTCACGTTCAAGTTTTTCTTCTACAGGTTGTCAGAAGCTCGATGCCTACAACAAACCTCAGATTTTCCTGACAGAAGTCTTCCTCCTATTCACCCTTACTACAACTCACTGTCTGAAGTTTAACTAAGACCTCACCTACCTGTGCATGTCCAACCTAGTTTCGTAGTTATAACGATATTGTTCTGAGTTTTCTTCCACTTGATCACCCTCTATAAATAAATCGTGACATAAACTGATGGGCATCGGGCTCTGTTCCTGCTGCAATCCAGGAGTGACTTCCAACGCCAACAAAGAGGAAAGAGGGAAAAACTCATGGGAATCCCCCCCAGGCCCCAAAAGAGGAAAAAAAAGGCTGAGTGGCCAAAAGTGACCTACTCAGTTGTCTCCACCACTCCAAGCATAACTCTCAGTTCTGAAAATTTCTTTTCAGTGAAGGACTTGGTGAAGATGTATGCAACCTCAGAGTGTGAATTTTGGATCTGAACCAAGTGACATATAGAAATGTATGGGCAGTAAATTTTCTATGGAATCTAGGGCTTGATGAGCCCCAAAAAAATGTGATCTAGTCCTTCTTGTATCCGTAGGATCACCGACTAGTTCACCCGCATCTTGCAAGGTTTTCTCTGCCCAAGTTGGTAACTGAGTTGGAGAAGCCATGACCTGCTCCTCATCCTCTGTATCAGACCTGAAAGGCTGCTTTGATGGCTGTTCTGAAGTACTCAAAGAAGTTTCTGACTCCTCCTGATCAGTGACAACAAGCGGTTCCTCGACAAGGTCATCTGAAAAATCATGCAATGATTCTTCTTCAAACTTCACACTTCGATCTAGAATGAACTTTTAAGTGTGAGAGTCCAAAAATATATATCCTCTGACACCTTTAGGATATCCAAAAAATATGCATTCAACACTTTGAGGCTCCAAAGCCTTCCTCTTATCTGTTGGAATGTGAGCCCACGCTCATGAACCAAAAATACGAAAGTGCAACACTTTCAGTTTCTTACCGGTCCAACATTCAAAAGGAGTGGCGCCTTTGAGTGATATGTGAGGATATCAGTTCTAAATGTATGCTTCACAATTAATATCTTCAGCCCATATCTTGGGATCTAATGATTTCGATTGTAGCATACAATTTTCCATCTCTTTTAAGGACCGGTTTTTCCTCTCCGCAACACCGTTCTATTGTGGTGTATATGGCACTGTGTGTTGTAGTTGTATACTAATTGAAGGATGTGGGAATGGGCCCATAATGTCACTTTGAATCATCCCAAGTGGTGAAGAATCTCTCTGTGCCTTCCCTTTTTCAAAATTTTTCTCTGGATGCTTGCCAAGAATGCATCCTTGACATACACCGCTTGTGAATTTAATAGCTGGCAATCCTTCTACCATGTTTTCCTTGTTGAGTTGATGCAAGTACTTATAGTTTAGATGGAAAAATATCTCATTCCATAACCTATTGATATCATTGTATTGTGACATAAATATAGTGCTAATATATTTAGGAACAAAGTGGGAGAAGAAATACAAACGAGAACTGTGATATGCAATTCCATGTGCAAGCTGTGAGCCTGTGGAAATGTCGGTAATCACTACGGAGTCTGGAGTGAACTCCACATTCCTTCCAGAGCTGGAATGAGTGATCTGATATATCGAGAGAAGATTTGTGGAAAGTGAGGGAACATGAAGAACATTTTTGAAGAAGCCCCCTTCAATATCAACAATTCCTTCTCTGCACACCTTTGCGGGTGTGGCATTTCCCAAGTAAATTGGGGATTTGGTGCTTTCTTCGACGAAGGAAAATTCATCTTTTGATGCATCCATATGGTTCAATGCACCTGAATCAAGGATCCAAGCTGATGGAGTGGATGTGACAGCCATTAAAGCATGACCATCTCGTGCTCTCCCTCCCGTTCTGTTATTATCTTTCTTCTTTGCATTTTCGGGCACCGTGAGATTGTGCTACTGCAATTGCTTAGCCATCTCATTGATAGTCTTCCTCATGCAATTTTCTTCGGGATGAAAACCTTTGGAACAGTAGCTGAAAAGTGTTCTTTCCTTATTCTTCTTCTTACCCTTAGGCTCAGAACAGTTCTCTAAAGATTGTGTGAATCTTTCCTTCTTCGATTCAGGAAATTTACCTGTTCCTTTTTCCTTGTCTTTTCTACTGATCTTTGGAGCATCAGTAGCCGCAAGTGCTTGGTTCTTGGAACACTTGATGGCACCCATTTGGACTAACTTAGCTTGCTCTTGAGTCAATGCTGCAATGAAATCATTCAATGGAGGCATTTTCCATTTTTCCTGATTCAATTTAGATGCTTGAAAAGATGACACAAATACGAAATATTCA
>JASDQU010224949.1:4054-14625 GCA_032191745.1 Picea mariana | reverse complement strand
ACATAGGGGGTTGTAGCCTCCTTCTGGTTGTAGCCAGAGAATTGGGGAGTTGGAGCTTCCCTCAGGTTGTAGCCTAAGAATCTAGTGGGTTGGAGCCTCCTTTCAGTTGCAGCTGGAAAACAAAGGAAGTTGGTGCTTCCAATGAATGTAATTCTTCAAGAAATATAAGAAAAAACATTCCATGGTTTTCTCCCGATTTGGGTTTCCATGTAAAACACTGGTGTAATGTGTATGTGTATGATTGTTCATTTGTTCATTTCTTATTTACTCCGTAGTTATTGGATGATAATGCTTCATTGATATAACACTTGGATTATATGGTTAAAAAGGGATTAAATTTCTCTATTATTGATTCACCCCCCCTCTCAGTAATCCAACAATTTGTACTTACTTCATCCGAGCAGAAATTCATTTCATCCTCTGAAGCTCCTGGAATCAACTCTTTTGGAAAAGGGGTGTTTTTGACTTTTTGGTCAATTCTCAATTTACAATGGTGATAATGAGCTGCCAGCTTCTATTTATATATTTTTTGGCCCGTTTTTGTCATTTTTTTGACCCTTTTGTCGTTTTTTCTAGCTTGAAAATTGTTTAGTATGGTTCTTGAGTTTCTTATGGGATGTTACGATACGTGTTACTTTTGGTATTGGGAAAATTTTTGAGATTTGGGTCATTTTTAAAGGTCCTTTGGTAAAAAGTCATTTTTCCAACTTTTTGCATCTAAGTTAGGATTCCACCTCCACTTTATGCATCTCGTTGTCTTTTTCGCTTTTCCATAGGATCAACCCCATCGAATTGTGACATGAAACCATCATTGCTACTTTTGAAGTGTCATAATTTAGTGGTAGAGCCTACCTTTACATGGATTCCCTAGTTAGATCCTCATTGCTTTTGGCATCCATGTCGTCGTTAATGACTATAGGCTCGAGAGTCCTTTTTAGTTTTTTCCTGATTCTAAGTTTGAGCCTCATTTGCATGATTCATCATCACTCTTGGCCTCACCCTAGGGACTCCCAAACAAATACGAGTCTTCTTTAAGCCCTTTTCAGACTCTTTAAACATGAAAAGATTGTTGAGCGATCTTGTTTCCCTTCACACTTTCCAAACTAAAATTTGAAGGCACATTTGTCCAATGGTAGTTTACCCCCTTTTTTGTCTGGATGGTTATTTGTATGAACAAAGGTATACTCTAGGAGCTTCGGTTCGCTAGAAGAGTAATCTCAGGTATAATTTTAACCCTTTTTCGGGCCTGAGGGACTAAATTTATGAAAAAGGAACCCCCCATGGAGTCCATAGTTAAGCTCTTTTCAGACTCCTTAAAATTGAAAAGATGGCCGAGTGACCTTGTTTCTTCACACTCATTAAATTGGTCCAAAAGAACATCCCTTACGGAGTCCATAGTTAAACTCTTTTCAAACTCCTTAAATATGAAAAGATTGTCAAGTGATCTTGTCTTTATCACACTCGTTAAAATGGTTTTGAACAAATGTCTTTTCGATATTAGTTTATCCCTTTTTCGAACCGACTAGACTACCTTAGAAAAATGTTTAGGGTTTATCTTAAGTTTGGATACTAAAATAAAGTAGGAAGCAAGTTGTGTGAAAGATTAATTTTCACAGTATCACTCAAGTTATGGCTTCCCTCCATACATTGACTCTAAAAAAAAAATGACGATAGCAATAGTGGTTATTTCATGTAGTAGCACACAAAGTACAATGACTCTTTAGAGATTTATTTTTATCTTTTTAACAGGAATGGGTATATTTGTATATGAAAGTTGTTGCAGTTTCATTGGTCAACATAATAATACAAATATATGATAACTGTCCAAAAAAACTTCTTGGTGATTGTGCGAAATTTGAAATTTAAAATCTAAAGAGACAAAACAATCCTTCGTAGAGGATTTTGAATAACTACTACTAGTATAGATTCTGAAAAAAACTCCTAATATCAAGCAAAATTTGCAAAACATTATGCACTATTACTAAATAAATGCTTGATGACTATAAGATTCCTCTTGGTTCTCTGTGTTGGACAGAAAGTTGTGGTTCACATTCAACATTTCCGCATCCTCTTGTTTTTGTTGCACAATCTCATCTTCTTTTACCTCCTCCATTGCAGACCTAACTGACACCCTAGCATTTGAATTAGCTAACATGGTATTTCTGACCAGATTCAACCAATTGTTAAAGAGAAACAAACTTAGCTTGAAGTTGTTCAATTTGTCTCTTTTGTCTATGTAGGGTTTCTAGTATGAACACATTCAGAATTTCTGACTTCTTCCTAGAAACGCATCTTACCAGTGATTGAGAAAATTGAGTTATTGTTATTAGTGATATAATCTTCCTTATTTCTTAAATCTCTACGAATTTCAGTGGTCTCACACAATGGGAATCTCCCAGGATACCCATGATACATACTGATAACACTATATAACACCGAAAACAACACCTTACCCCTACCCACAACTAACATTCGAGCATAACCAACAATTTATTTTCTTTCCAACATTCCCTTAGAAAAGGAATAGTAGAGAAAAAGGCAAGAGAGAGAACTAACCTTTTCCAATTTCACACAGAGGGAAAAGGGCTTTAGGAGGAGTATACAATATCCAAGCTACCAAACCAGAAAAAGGCCCACACTGAAGCTAAAGAACCAAGCAAGGCTGAACAAACCAATCCCACTAGACCACCAAGTTGAGCCACGCAAACCAGAACCAAGAGAATTTGTACACTCATATTACACTCTTACCCAAGTTTTGAGGATCTTGAAGTTGTTTCTCGAGCTAAGAAGGCCCCATCTCCAGCCATCAAGCGTCATTGGCTTCTTGAAGATGGATATTATACATGTATATATTTTGATTTTGATATGTAGATCCGCTATGTATTGCTCATGACTACACTTTATATAGTTATATGACATGGATCTATAGTGAATTTGATTGGCATCCATGATTTTATTTCATCCTAGGCATGGGTATGCCCGACTCGGTGAGACAAATTATTATTTTTCATATGACACCTCCCAAACTTTGGTCCCTGGGCTCACTCACTTTGTACGCTGGTGAAGATTTGTAATTTATTTCAGCCACAAGATACTCTTATGACCTCACACATTAGGGGGCATCTGTTATAACCCTAAATTGCACCAGACATGCATACCTAGCATCAGGCCATCTTACTTGCTATTTTTTCCAAGCCATCATTGAACAACTCTTATAAAAAACATTTTTTTTTAATATGTACATGATCTACACCACTACTGCATGTGTACACACACTGGTTGCACTATTACAACCCATGTATACTCACAAAAAAGCACGAAAAATAAAAAATTTCAAAGGGATACGGGTTTTTGGGCCGTTACCTAACCTTTTGACTGCTTATAGCTGGTCACCCAACCGAATAACGCACTTTTTGGCCTATAAAAGAAGGTGTTGAGGTCCCATTCTAGGAGGAAGCACAAGAGCAAAGAAACTCTATCCATTTCAGTATTCCCCCTTTGCCCAAATATTTTGCAACCACATTGTGAGCCTGAGCCAAAATTCCTTTTTCAACCCTTTCTCCTCCATTGCAAACCCTTGCCATTTCCCTAGAGAGAAATGAAGAGGAGAATGATACGTGGAAGAAGTTGGTGCACAACAAAGAGGAGCCCAGGACTGAGTTTGAGGAGTAGTTTTCGGTCTCATATTGTAAGCGACTTTGTGAGATTAATATAAAGAAATACTTTTTTCGTCCTACTAAATGATGCCTTCAATATTCATGATTTATTTGTGTTTTTGTTATGATATCTAACCCACTAATCCATATATAGAATGCATGCTCGTAGTTTCTTGTTGTCTTTTGATGAATGCAGGTTGGCCTTGGGAGGAGATCTGCATTTGAGAAACAATTGAGCGCAAAGGGATCAACACTGGATGCAGAGGTTAAGGTAGGCTTATTGGATCCCTATACTTTTTTTTTTATGTATAATTGTGGGGTAATGATGGGATAGTTGTTAAAAGTAGGAGACTTTAGATGGCTAGATCTTCCTACACTTTAGAACCCTGGTGTAGTCTGTAGGGGGTTTTCCTGCTATAGCAGTGTTATTTATACATAGTGATTACATATTTTCATATCATCTCTCATTGTATGTTTCATGTCGATTGATGAGGGATACACTAAGTCTCTCCTTCAATGGATCTCTTTCTGTCGAATTCAGGACATCATCTAGGAAAGGGATCTAGAAACCAACTAGTACATTGGAGTTTGTAGTCCTCAGTGGGTTTGAGGCTTCCTCACAATTGACACTGGGTTTACTTCATTGATTATTGATTGATTGATTCTACAAGTGTTCAACATCAGATCCTCTATTCATACTTGCTATAATATAATAGGTAAATTGGGGTCCATTTACATCATTAGTGGGTCCCTTCTATCTTTTAATGATATAGCTCAATGATTGGTAATCAGATAATTTATGCCATGCTCAACATCAACTCATTTATTCACATGACATAGAATTGTATTATCATGGTTGGGACAATGACATTGGGCCTAGGGGTACATAATTCATTCCTAGTACCCCTCCCAAGTTGTGATGGCATATATCACTTATGCAGAAGTACTTTGAATACTTTGAGAACATTCTCATTAATTCTCATTGTCTTCCTGACATATATTATGACATAAATCCACATTGTATTTGTTTGTGGCTATGATCCCTTTTTACATGGATCCATCGTGTATTTTTTATTTCCATGATATTGCATTTCATTACATGGATCTGTAGTGTATTATATTGGTGGTCATGCTTTGCTTCTATTCTGAGCATGGGTATGTCTACCTCGGGGATGATCTATATATGTCTGGTTGATTTTTAGTTATAGGTACGCATTGGTTTCTTGGTCTTCATCTCTTTCCTTACACCACATAACATTCAAAATTATTGTAACATATTTCATCCATCTATTACTCAATTGACCTCACACATTAAGGGGAATCTGTTACAAATATATTTTCCACCCTAAGGGCACCTAAAGGACCTACTTTCGGTGAGTATTAGAGTATACATGCACATTTTCCTAGTACATCATTTTTCCTATGTTCTATAGTTCATGTATGATGGCACACTTGGTACTCACTTGGTCCAATATATTCTCCCTTGGATGAGAATATTCTTCCCCTAGACAAGAGCACACCTCTTCTTGAGTCATGCTTTAGTCACATTAATGGAGTCTAGTCTTGCATTCCCACATTGGAATAATCACAAAGTATTGAATGACTACAATGGAATCATCACCAAGAGCACATGTCTTCCTTGGAATCATCACTAGGAGCACATTCCTCCTTGGAATAATCACTAGGAGTGTGCATTAAATGTGCATAAGGCTTGGAGAGTGAATTCATTATGCATGCATGAGTGTAATTCACTCCACGAGTGTATATCTAGTTAACTAGTGATTGCATGGATAGTTAACCAAGACTAGGTGGCATATTACCAGTGTTTGAGTTGATGCATGTCCTAAGTAAGATATAGAAGCTAAACTATGGCACATAATCTCATAACATGGAGAACATATTTGGTAGATTATTTATGGATGGAGGTGTTCTTGGAGAGGAGGAATGGAAAGCAAGATTATGCTGCAGGAATTTCAAGAGAGATTTGTTAGCACTGAGAGTCACCCTTAGAATGCTAGAGGATAAGCCCAATACCCATCAAAATGTGAAAGATAAGTTTTTGTTTGAATAGGTGGATCAACAAGATGGAGAAATAAAGGGAGAGGGCAACAAACTGTAGATCAGTAGGCTACACCAATGGGGAATGGAGTCATAAACATTCTACTCATTGAAGGCACTAAAGCTACTCAACAAAAAAGAAGATTATATTTTGATAGATGGAAGAATGAAGAAGGAAAGCATAAGATATAATGTTCAATAAATAGAGATCATCTCAGTTTAATAAATCAACAAATACTTTAATAAAACAATGACTGATGGGAAAAATTACAACAAATCCTCTACTGCTTAGGGATCCATAAATCATTGGCAGCCTTTGATCCTCAAATCTGCAATATATTCAAATAAGAAGATATATAAAACACAAGAATTACAATTTGAAAATCACAGCTCTCATGAGTCTTCAATAATAGTAATGATTACAATCGTAAAATTTCGTCATGCTTACAAATGAACACACATAGGGAAACTGCATGCTCCTACTCTCTCTAGCCTCTCTTGGCTCATGAATTCAACCCCTCTCTAAGAGCTCCCTCCTCTCTTAAATATAAAATAGCATAAAAATATCCATAGGAGGTCGAATCCCATCTCTTTCATTAGATTCTAGGCCTTGGATCTAGGTGGCAATAGTCAAAGAGACAAAAATCCAACAAACTACTAATTTTCAATAAATTGTTGGAAGTCATTAATAAACTATTTCCAACTCACCATATTAGGTATTTAATGGAGCTAAAACTTAGGTTCAGGTGTCCCTTAACATCTAAATGATCCATGATAAGTCATTTGAACCCTCCTTGACAAGTGTAAACCTCCCAACAAGGTGAATATCCAACAACTATGCAAAAAAAAGAAATTGCAGCACATTTCGTAGCGCACTGGTGTTTTAATTATTTCTCTCAAATGCCAAAATAGGTTAGGATGAAATTTGGTCAGCAAGTAAAAAAGGATATCATCTCCTCCACAAAACATTTCATAGAAACCCACATCATCGTTTTAGATTTATGATCAAATGTGTAAAAGTAGCGCATTTCATAGCACCTGTCTCAATTCACAGTGCCTGAGCCAGTTCACAGCGCCAAAGGAAAATCAAGTAGCCAAACCCTTCCTGACCTCCAAACAAGACAAAAATCTCATGGAGTACCTAATGGCTATGAGGCTGATGCTGGTAATTTCAGATTTGCACTCAGATCCATGCAAGCTACCTAACCTCCAACCCTCTTCCTTAACTAGTTTGCAACGCCAACTCAAATATAGCTTTCTCACTCCGAGGAGGCTGTTAGTTGATGGTATGACATAATACTTAGAGATATGGTTAAATGTACGCTATGAAAACCATAAATCCTCATTTACATGATCAATCTTATGTGTTAACAACTTGCTCCATAGGGGATGGATACCTCCTTGTGAGGCTCCAAGAATCATGTAATTCAAGTTCCTTATCCATTGGGATGGTGGAGTGTTATTCAAATACCTGAAGAAAACTAAAAACCAAAATACTTGAACATGAGCTTATTTATATACATGACCCTACTCTAACTAACTTTTACAAATTGCTTAGGTGAAAACAAACTTCTACCATAGCCACTCAAACTGTTTGGTCACACAATTCTTCTCTTCGCTACAAATGATCCATAAGAAGAAATAAAAGTGTGACAACTGACTAAATAAATTCATAGGATCACCAATATAACCTCCAAATGCTGAAAAAATGATAAAATTTGCAGGCTCCAAAACATTTGAAAAGTACAACTCCATGTATTCATTGATAGGGTCATGAAACTGTTGGCAAGGCATACTAAACTGGTAAAAAGTTACCTCATTTATTTCATCATTGCTCACATGTTGTTTGATTTTATCAGCATGTACAAGTGGATAAAGGACTGATGAAAGGATTTGTTGGTTGAATGGTTTCTCCTCATCTTCAAAACCACCTGTGGGATGACTACTAATCATTTATGCATGTACTGTAAGAACAATTTGTTGCTCATACACATGGTTTTTATCAAAACAAGGTTGCTCATTGGTCAGTATTTGAAACAACTTATTCATCATAAGCAAGGCTTCTAAATAAATTTGTTTCAAGAACAAAAATATCCTCTGCATTTTCTTCATAAGAGCAACAAACAAAATCTTCCTTCAATTATGAAAATCTAGGAAAAAACAAAGAGGAAACTTCCCTAGTTTTTTTAACTAACCTATCATTTATCTCAGCTTCATAATCTGGAGAACTGTCTTCTATATTTTTATGATCAGAACTATCATTTAAATCTACATCCAGTACAGAGGAACAAGAAGAAGAAAGCATCAATCCTTCACTAATTTCCTTGACTAGGTTATCTTCTTCAACTTCACAGTCAGGAGAGAAACTTAATGCAACTTGAACACTTTTCTCATATTCCTCACAACAATCATGAAAACGAAAATTAGAGGAGTAATAAAATTTACAGCGAAAATTGAAAGCAACATGGAATTCTCTCAAGGTGGATATGCTTGAAGCAACGAGAGAAACATACCAATCTCTGGCATCATCCTTCAAGGAGAACATAAAAACTTTCATTAAGACATCCTCCTAATGCAAGTTCAATTGTTCCATGCATTGATGAAAATAAATGAGATGATGAACATGATCATCATCCTTTTCTTCTCTGAAGATAGGAAGTAAATCTACCCATTCTGATAGATGAGGCATTGGATTTGGAAAACCAGAGATGGATGAAAAGTTTAGAGGAGCAAATCTCCTTGCTAAGATAGCCTCCATAGCCTTTGACATCTTGGTTCTTCATGGAGTGGAATCACCAGGTGAAAGATGCAGTCTTTTCTGTCTCCAATCCTTGTTCACCATCAAGAACTGGTTGTAATCTTTGTCGTACAACCCAGGTAAGATCTTCAACTTCGTCCCCTGCAAAGGTGCCAAGAATGTTATCACTGAGAGCCATGCTCAGAATGCTAGAGGATACGACCAGTACCCATCAAAATGTAAAAGATAAGTTTTGGTTTGAATAGGTGGATCCGCAATATGGAGAAAGAAAAGGAGAGGGAAACAAACTGCAGATCAATAGGCTACACCAATGGGCAATGGAGTCATAAACATTCTACTCATCGAAGGAACTAAAGCTACTAAAGAAAAAACAAGATTATATTCTGATAGATGGAAGAATGAAGAAGGAAAACATAAGATAGATTGTTCACTAAACAAAGATCCTCTCAGTTTAATAAATCAACAAATACTTGAATAAAATAATGACTGATGGGAAAAATTACAACAGATCCTCTGCTGCATAGGGATCCATAAATAATTGGCAGCCTTTGATCCTTAAATCTTCAATATATTCAAATAAGAAGATATATAAAACAAAATAATTACAATATGAAAATCACAACTCTCATGAGTCTTCAATAGAAGTAATGATTACAATCATAAAATGCCCTCATGCTTACAAATGAACACACCCAGGGAAACTACCTACTCCTATTCTCTCTAGCCTCTCTTGGCTCATGAATCCAACCCCTCTCCAAGAGATCCCTCCTCTCTTAAATATAAAATAACATCAAAATATCCATAGGAGGTCGAATCCCATATCTTTCATTGGATTCTAGGCCTTGGAGCTAGGTGGCAATAGTCAAAGAGACAAAAATCCAACAAACTATTAATTTTCAAGAAATTGTTGGAAGTCATTAATAAATTGTTTCCAACTCACTGCATGAGGTATTTAATGGAGCTAAAATATTAGGTGCATATTTCCCTTGACATATATATTATCCATGATAATTCATTCTAACCCTCCTTCACAGGTGGAAACCTCCCAACAAGGCGAATATCCAACAACTATGCAAAACAGATAATTTGCAACACATTTCATAGTGCACTGGTGTTTTAATTGTTTCTCTCAAATGCCAAACTGGGTGAGGCTCAAATTTAGTTAGAAAGTGAACAAGGATATCATCTTCCTCCACAAAAAAATTCATAGAAACCCACATCATCGTTTTGGATTTATGATCAAATCCATAAAAGCAACTGCTACAAGAAATTTTGTAGCGCATTTCGTAGCGCCTGTATCAATTCACAGTGCCTGAGCCAGTTCGCAGCGCCAAAGGAAACAAAAGTAGCCAAACCCTTCTTGACATCCAAACAAGACAAAAAATATCATGGAGTACCTGATGGCTATGAGGTTGATGCTGGTAATTTCATATTTGCACTCATATGCATGCAAGCTACCTAACCTCCAACCCTCTTCCTTAACTAGTTCGCAGTGCCAACTCAAATATAGCTTGCTCACTCTGAGGAGGTTTTTAGTTGATGGTATGACATAATACCCAGAGATATGGTTAAATGTAGGCTCTGAAAACCATAAATCCTCCTTTAGATGATCAATCTTATGTGTTAACAAGATTTATCTACAGAAGCTAACTTTCACCATAGGTTAGCCTTACTTGTGTGAAGGAAAAGAGATAAAGAAAGGACCAAGAAGGATTGCAACTCAAGGCTCAAGGAAATTAAACTATCGATGTAAGTTTTTGTATTATTATTATTATAGATCAATACTTTTTTCATCCTTCCATGATTGTCTATTCAATTGCATGTTAGTGGTTTAATCTTTACTTGGGTAGAATAAAGTAGATCTGATTTGGTTTAAGTTTTCTTAATTCTTGAAAGAGTTGATTTGGGTGTTGTTTTAATTTTGTGTGCAGGAGAAAAGTGTGGGAGTTGGATTTGGATCTATAGAGCTACATCATCCAGGATCAGTTAAGGACAACCATAAAAAATAGGTCCATGTTTCTTTTTCATAGCATAATTAGAACTTATTGTCATAGATATAGGAAGATTTGCATTGTTATCTATTAGTTGTATGTATCATA
>JASDQU010224948.1:7306-17522 GCA_032191745.1 Picea mariana | reverse complement strand
AGAGGACTTAGACAAGGCTTTCCCCTTTCTCCACTTCTTTTTGTTCTGGTAATGGAAGCTTTAAGTTTGCTTCTCAAAACTAGACAAGCCGAGGGTAAGATCTCTGGTATAAAAGTTTCTAGAACTATCAAGATATTGCATCTAGTTTTTTCCGATGACGTCCTCATCATGACTAATGGATCTCTTCAGGAATGGCTTGAAATTAAAGAGATCTTACACAAATTCTGCATTGCCACAGGCCTAATGATAAATTGAGAAAAATCCATGTTTTTTCATGCAAATCCGCATCTCCAAAACTTGGATCAGTTAAAATATATTTTCCCTTACACATTCTCTCCACTCTCCTCTGGACTTAACTACCTGGGATATCACTTAAAATAAGACTTCTACAAGCATTCGGATTGGAATTGACTTCTCGCTAAAGTGGAAAAAAGGATTGGGCACTGGTGTACTAGATGGCTTACTCTTGGTGACTGGTTCACTCTCATAAAAGCTATTCTCGAAGGACAGGGTATTTACTGGGTGTCTCTTGCTGCCATTCTAGCCTCGGTCCTCTCAAAGCTTTGGAAAATGTTTTTCAATTTTCTCTGGTCGGGCTGCTCAAAACATCAGCGACAACACCTCTGTGGCTGGCAACTTCTGGCAAAACCAAAGCAAAAGGGAGGTTGGAGGTTTCACAACCTTCTTTTCTTCAGTCAAGCACTAGCAGCCAACTCACTTTGGTGTGTTCCGTTTCTCCCTGGCATCTGGCATGAAGTTATTATTGATAAATATCTTTGTCATCACTCTGTCAGGGGTTGGCTTACTTTAGAGGCGGCCATTCCCAAACGACATCTTTATTCTGGAGAAATATCATTAAATCCAAATCTCTTATCACCCGTTGGCTTTCTTGGCGCCAAGGTTCGGGGCATGATATCTCTATTGGCTAAGATCGCATCCTCGGATTGGACGCAACAACCTTCTTATCTCAGCAACGTTTAGAGCGTCTTCACTCCAGGAATATTTGGTACCTGTACCAAATGCGCGACCCACCATTTTCAGACTATCTACCTGACAGATGGATCACTAGTGCTGCCCTCGGCCTCAACACAAACTTAGCGCACGAATGCGATTTTTTTTGTTCAAAACTCACCCAATCGGGCATCCATTTAACAAATACGTCTGACTAGTTACATTGGATGGGTGGCGACCGCACAGGTAGGATTTCTGTCCAAAATTTATACTCTGCAATTTCAAATTCGACTTGGCTTACAAACGTCAGAGGATGGAGGAAAAAGATCTGGACCTGGCGCATCCCTCCAAAGATCAAATTCTTCACCTGGTTGCTGGCAGAATACAAACTCAACACTTGGGACATTCTCTCAAAAAAGGGATGGTCAGGGCCTAACTACTGTCATCTCTGCAAATTTGATTCGGAATCAACAAACCATCTTTTTATAAACTGCCCATTTACTAAACAGGTCTGGGGAAAGATTTTTTTGATTTTAAAATTTCAATCTATTTGGGATGGGATCTCGCTCCCAATTTTCTTTGAAAGTTGGGTTCAAACAGAAAAAAAAATCCATGCATCTTCCTTCCCTTATTTGCTGGGCTATTTGGCTCGAAAGGAACCATTCGATTTCCGAAAATGGGACCTCCTCCATCAGTGCTACAGCTTACCGAGCTCTTGGTATCCACAATGCTTGGAATGCAGCAATTGAAATAAAACCTCTAAAACATTATTCGTTGAAGGTTCCTACCTTAGAAGGCACACATTTTGGTTGGTTCTATGGTGCAGCGCACTGGCTCTTAGAGTGGAGCGGGTGGGGTGATCAAAACCACACAAAATACTTTTTATAATTGGACTTTCCACTGTGGCCCAGGCACCAATATCAGGGCAGAACTTTTGGGTGCCTCGGCCACATTATTCCTGGCTTCCAGACTTCACTTTGACGAACTACAGATCCTAGGAGACTCCAGAATCATCATCGATTGGTTGAAAAATAGGGGAGATCTTCAAGCAATATCGCTCTTGGCTTGGAATGACAGAATTAGATTGATAGAGCCCACTTTCAAAAAGATCAATTACACCCACATATTTCGAGAGCATAACAAAGTTGCTGATCAACTTTCAAAGACAACGCTCAACAAAAAATTGGGAATCCTCACCTACAACTTATGGATAGATGGCCATGAGGAACCTTCCCACTTCTTAACTATCTTTTAATTTCTGGTTTTGACACTCTTCCACTGTGAGCTTACTGTTTATGAAAGATGGAAGTCCAAGACATCTGTCATAAAAAATCTTTTATTTCTTTGTAAATTCCAGCTCTGTTTTTCCCTCCCCATTTGATTTTCTAGCAGCACTCTGCTTTAGGATAGAGTACTCTTTGATATTGCTGGCTGAAAGACTTAATTTGATGAAAGTCCTTTCTTTCACTCACTTTGAACTTTCAGCGGACCTCTTATAGCAGAGTTTTTGTAATTTTTTTTGATCTGAAAACAAATTATATTAATATATAATTGAGAAATTTTCCATTTGGAAAAAAAAAATGTTACAAGATATGTGGTATCATCACCAAGCTCCACTTGCATGCTTTCCTCTTTCCCTTGAAGTTTGTTGAATGCCCTCTTGTTATAGGTCATATGTTTGGAGGCTCCATTGTCCACATACTAGTGGACACCAAATGTGGTGTTAGATGATAGGGATGAGACCATATAAAAATGTGTCTCAAGCTTGGATGAAAACTCATCCACTTTAGTTGATGCTTCTACAATCACTGCTAACTGCTTCTATTGTTGCTACTTTCCCTTCCATGTTTACTCATGGCACTGAGAAGCAAAGTACTTAAACTTCAAACAATAGAAGCACTTTATGTGCTGCAAGTCCTTTCCTTGGTTAGAGGAGCCTGAATCCTCTTTCTTCCCTTTCTGACCATTCTTTGGTCCTCCTTTCTTGTTTCCCTTCATCATTTTATTGATGAGGGAAAGATTCTGCTCTTCTTCCTCCATGTTTGTGATAGTGTTCAACGTTGTCTTCTCCTGGATGAAATCATGACATAGTGATCCAGGTGGATATTGGTGGCCACCCACCTATTCCAATTGGCTCCTCCTGTCCATTTTTTGTTCAACACGTTCTTCTGTACTGCTTTATAATTGTGGGATCTACACTTCTGGAGTTGTCTGAATCCCCACACATCCTCCAGGTGGATACGGGTGGCCTCTTGCCTAATCCAACTGGCTTATTTTGTATGTTTTCACGTCATCACATCTTGTTGTACTTCCCTAGCTGTTTTGGGGCCCTAAACGTTGTTTTTTTGGCTCGCCACAGACAAATTGTAGAAATAGTTAGAGATTGATGACGAAATGTGTAGCTCTCTGAAATACCTTTCCAACAGGCTATCACGCGCCTAAAACGGAGGTCGCATGCAAAAGTTATGACCCTGGGAAGTTGAGGTACCAAATTACACCAACTTACCCATAGGGCCCACATAGCTTTTGACGCTTCACCTTCTAGGGTTAGGTTTTTGGATGTCTAGAGTTTTGTAATTCATGAGTAATATCAAAAAAGCATCTGGAGCCTCATTGTAATCCATTCTGCTCAGACGGATGCACGTAGCAGCCCCATCTCTTCTCAGAGATAGCTACCACCATTCAAGAAAGTGTTTCAGTTCTGCAATTTTATAGTTTCAACCTATTTTATTATTCAATAGAAGATATTGTTCACTGGATATTTGTGTTATTCTTCATATCTCTGTGTTTATTGTATTCAATCTATTAATCAATTCGTTTCGCTCCTAAATCCAGATCAATGGTCTCATAGCGGTCCGCTCTTCATTTATTTTCTTTGTGCATGTCCCCGACAAGATCTAGGTACAAGAAGTTGGGACTCGAACCAATAGAGCCGTTACAAGATCGGTCGCGTCGAGCTCGATAACAACCCATGGGGGATGAAAAGAAGGATGATGGAGCATGAGATCCTATTAAAATGTTTCTCGAGGAAGCCCTCGTGCAACAAAGGAACAAAATGATGGACAACTTCACGCAGATCCTTCGACGACCGTCCACAGGAGAAGCATCTTCATCAAGTGACCATGTAACCCCCTTCAAGGTACAGGTAAATTTTGATATTCCATTATTTGAAGGACTGATAGATGCAGATGTTGTAGATAAATGGTTGAATCTGCTCGAAGGATATTTTTCGGTCCACAATTTTTTCGATAGGGAAAATATCACTTTTGCACTCCTCAAGGCCATTCCCCATGCTAAAGACTGGTGGGATACTTACTCCGAGCAAAGGGACATGGAGGAATCTACAATGTTTGTGGTGGACCCTACATGGGATTTCTTCCGGGACGCCATTAAGGAATAGTACTACGTTGTTGGAAGCTACGAGGACCAATACACCAGATGGACCACCCTACATCAAGAAATGGACCAAACAGTACTAGACTTCACCAATATTTTCCATGCCCTATGCACAAAATTGGGTATCAAAGACTCTGAGCATCATCTGGTGCTCAAATACCGTGGTTGTTTTCATAGATACATTCAAAAAGAAATGGAGTTTATGGTCATCGTCTCATTGGGCACGACTTATAGATACGCTGTCAAGATCGAGCATAAATTTAAGCAGAAAAGGCGAGAGTTTGGATCTGCAAACCCCTCACAACCGAAGTAGGGCAAAGGCAGCTTCAACACACACAACAAGGGACCAATTTGAGATGGTCTCCCTCAGGACAGCCAGTCCAAGCCACAACACAAGAAGGGCAATGAGAAGATGAAGAAGGACACAGGAAAATGGTGTGAGTACCATAAAATTCCTTGGAACAACACCGAAGAATTCCGCTCCAAGCAGTCCTCGTGGCCGAGCTAAAGGCTTCCGAGTTAGAGGCCGATTCTGATTTCGAGTCAAATCCTGAAGGAGGGAAGCAAATTATCGATGCTGAACCCAGTGCCATTGTTGCTACCACCAAAGTTCGACCAAGCGAACCAGAAGAACTAGAGGAAGGGGAACGCCTCTTTCACTTGCATATGTGGGTAAAGGGGGCTCCGCTTCATTTCATTGTTGATAGTGGTAGTCAGAATAACCTGATTTCAGCGGAGGTTGTTAAGTAGTTGGACCTGCTAATGACACCGCACCTGCAACCCTACACCATCAGCTGGCTTTTCCAAGGAAGAGATGCTCGTGTCAGCCAACAATGTCGTCTTCCCTATGACATAAAGCCTTTCAAAGATGAGGTACTGTGTGATATTGCTCCCCTTGAAGTTTGTGATGTTCTTTTAGGACAACCATATTTATGGAAGCGTCATGCTATGTATGAGTCTAGACCCCGCAATGTTATTATTACTTTGGGTAGACAATTGTATAGGACCCCAGAGGTAGCGCTGCCTACTGCTATTTATTTAATCTCTGCTAAGAAATGCAGTAAGGTCATTTCACAGACTGAGAAGTTCGTCTTCTTTGTGGTCCATTCTCAAAGTAAGCAGAAGGTCGTCGCAAAATTCGTGGCCTCTACACAGAGCCTCTCTTTGCAGTGGAAGCAAGTGGATGGGATCATGGAAGAATACATAGACATCTTCTCCTCACCTACAGGGGTAACAACACATTGCCAAATCAAGCATTCAATTGATTTGACCCCCGACGCACCTCTACCTAATGGACCAGTCTATTGACGCTCGCTGATGGAAGATGACAAAATTAGGTGTCAAATCTGAGAGATTGTTCAAAAGGGGCACATCAGAACCAACTCCTCCCCTTGTGGAAGCCCGATTGTACTGGTGCAGAAGAAGGACAAGACTTGTCGAATCTGCATTGAATACAAATCCTTAAACAAAATCACAGTCAGGAACCGCTACCCCATTCCCAGGATTGATGACCTTCTTGACTAACTCAAGGGGGAAGATTTCTATAGCAAGATTGACCTAAAGTCTAGCTACCACCAGGTTCCCATCGAACCAACTGATATATGGAAGACAACCTTCAAGTCTAAAGAAGGTCTCTACAAATGGCTAGTCATGCCCTTTGGCTTAACAAATGCACCAATCACTTTCATGAAGTTGATGGATGATGTATTGAGACCCATCACCAACTCCTTTGTGGTAGTATATTTGGATGACATCCTCATCTTCAACAGAACATGGGAAGAGCACATGCGGCATATTCAATAGGTTCTGAGAACTTTGTGGCAACACAAGCTTTATGCCAACTTGGAAAAATGCTCTTTTGGCATGAACAAGGTCCAATACTTGGGCTACATTGTTGATGAGCATGGGGTACATGTTGATCCAACTAATATCCAAGTCATCCGTGATTGGCTAGCCCGACCACACTGACCGAGCTTCAAAGCTTCTTGGGACTAGCTAACTTCTACCGACGATTCCTGTTGGGATTCTTCCATATTGCATGGGCCCTCAACCAGGTGACCAAGGGAGGTGATAGGGATAAGTTCGTGTGGGGGAAGGAGCAACAATGAACATTCGATGATTTGAAGCATCACATGTGCTAAGCTCCAATACTCTCATTTCCTGATGTGCAACAACCATTCGATATTGACACTGATGCATTTGACTATGCTGTGGGCGCAGTTCTCACTCAACATGGTCATCCAGTGGCATACCATAGTGAGACACTCTCTGATACTGTCCGGAAATGCCTCACCTATGACAAAGAAATGTATTCCATTGTACAAGCCTGTCGTCAATGGAAACATTACATTCTGGGGAAAGAGACAATCATACACACTGATCACAAGCCTCTTTAGTTCATACAGACACAGGGGAAATTGTAGAACGACCGCCATAAGAAGTAGTCCACCTACCTGCAACAATTCCATCTCAATATAAAGTATAAGACAAGTATCTCCAATCGTGTTGCTAACTGCCTCAGTCGGCCCACTGTGGTTGCACTCACCACTGTGCTCCATTCCTGTGGACATGAAGCATCTGAATGGCCCCAACTTTATCAACAAGATCCAGACTTCGCCACCACCTATCAGCTCTTGGGTACAGGCGCAACTATCACCGATTTTCACATTCAGGATAGACTCTTGTGCCACCTGGGCCATCTCTGTGTTCCTACAAGCAAGCGTGCAAAGATGATTTGAGAAGCCCACTACAGTAGGGTGGCATGACATTTTGGCGTAGAGAAAACTGTGTCCGTTCTGTAGAAACATTTTTGTTGGCCAAAACTTCGACAGGATGTCAGCAAGTATATCAGATCTTACATCGCCTGTGCCAATTCCAAGCCAGCCGTCAAGAAGCAAGGTTTATACACTCCTCTTCCTATTCCCGAGAAGCCTTGGGAATCCATCTCAATGGATTACATGTCTGGTTTTCCATCCACCAAACAAGGAAATGACTACATGTTTGTGTTCATTGATCAGTTTTTGAATATGGCCATCCTCATTGTCTGTAAGAAGAATGTCACAGCGGCATATACTGCCAAGATCTTCTTCGAACGAGTGTGGGTCCACTTTGGGATACCATAGACCATCATCTCCGACTAAGACAATAGGTTCCTCAACACATTTTGGTCGAGTCTCTGGTCTCTGTTGGACACCAAGTTCACAAAATACACTGCTTTCCACCCCCAAACCGATGGCCAAACAGAGGTAATCAATCAGATGATTGTGCACATTCTGCGCATGTACAATTCTAAGCATCCACGTACATGGGACGAGAGTCTCCCATATGTCCAACACAGTTACAACCGTGCTCTCCATTGTTCCACTGGCCATAGCCCATTTCAGGTGAGTCTGGGATTCCAACCCTTGGGACCCATTGATGTTGCACTTCCTCTTGCCACCGTACAGACAAACTCTTCCCCTGATTAATATACGATTGACAAAGCCACTAGATTCATTGAGCGGGTTCAACACATCCACCAATAGGTTGAGGAGATTTTGCAGAAATCCAATGCTAAGTACAAGCAACACCATGATCAACACAGGGTACCACACTAGTTTCAGGTTGGCGACAAAGTCTGGTTACATTTGCAGAAGGAGCGTCTCATCGGAAGCTTCACCCAATTCATTATGGGCCTTACACTATCACCAAGGCTGTGGGTAGCAATTCTTTTGAGCTCAACACTCCACCCTTCCTTGGTCTGCATCCAGTATTCAATGTGGACCTCCTTCGACCATATTTTACACCATTATTGGACACCTCCGAGATCGCAGAACAACTGACACCAACAAAGCTCAACCCTAAATGCATGGAACAAGCAACCACCGATCAGATAGTGGACACACAAGTCAAGGGCACTCACTAACAGAGGATCCAACTTTATCGGGTTGTCAAGGCAGGGAAACTCCTACACCAAGGCAAGTGGCTCACCTGGGGCCAAATCCAATAGAAGTTTCCTCACTTGATGGGGGAACTCAATGCAATGGAGACCATTGATTCCTAAGGGGGGAGGATTGATCCAGGTGGATATTGGTGGCCACCTACCTATTCCAACTAGCTCCTCGTGTCCATTTTTTGTTCAACACGTTCTTTTGTACTGCTTTGTAATTGTGGGTTCTACACTTCTGGGGCTGTCTTAAGCCCCACACATCCTCCAGGTGGATACGGGTGGCCTCTTGCCTAATCCAACTGGATTATTTTGTATGTTTTCATGTCAACACATCTTGTTGTACTTCCAGGGCCATTTTTTGGGCCCTAAACATTGTTTTTTTGGCTCGCCATATTCAAATTATAGACATAGTCAGAGTTTGACAATGGAATGTGTAGCTCTCTGAAATACCTTTCCAACGGGCTACCACTCGCCTAAAACAGAGGTTGTATGCAAAAGTTATGACCTTGTGAAGTTGAGGTACCAAATTACACCAACTTACCCATAGGGCCCACATGAATTTTGGCGTTTCACTTTCTAGGGTTTGGTTTTTGGATGTCTAGGGTTTTGGAATTCATGAGTAATATCAAAAAGACCTTTGGAGCCTCATTGTAATCCATTCTGCTCAGACGGATGCACGTAGCAGCCACATCTCTTCTCAGAGATAGCTCCCACCATTTGAGCAAGTGTTTCAGTTCTGCAGTTTTACAGTTTCAACCTATTTCATTATTCAATAGAGTATATTGTTCATTGGATATTTGTGTTATTCTGCATATCTCTGTGTTTATTGTATTCAGTCTGTTAATCAGTTCGTTCCGCTCCTAAATCCGAATCACATAGCCTCTCAAAAGTGGGAAGTTTTTTTCGGGTATAGACCCCATGAACAAAAAGTTGCCAAGAAGAGGAAAACCCATTTAATGTAATGGTCGCTAGCTCATCACCCTTGACCCCTTATCCAATTGTTTCACATTGATCACAAAGTTCAATAATATTCATTAAGTTAGTAATGCTAATATTTGTCTTTCTCATCTGTGTGGCTCTAAGATTATTCCTCAACAACATATTTCCACTGATTCTCTCACTCTAATAGAAAGTAACTAAAGAATCATACATGTTCTTTCCAATGGCCTTCCTAAAAATGAGAAAGATCAAATGATCCTTCATAGAGTCTAAGATGACTCACTTGACCTTGGCCATCTACTTTTTATTATTTTCCAACAACACTTGATCAATAAGGTTTACAACTTGTTACTCAACAAAGTCCCACCAATCCTTCTCCTTCAACAACATATTTACTTCACAGTTCCACAAGATGAAGTTAGAGGGACCTTCCAATATGTCTTCATATTTGAAATTGAATGCAGTCATACTGCTACACTAGGATGTTCTACTAAAAAAAATAGATCAACAACCTAACAAACAAAACAAAAACCTAATCATAGGTACATTATGCTTTTCTCAAGCATGGATCATGAGCATCTCACCTCTAAAACCTCTCGACAACGCCCTCTCATAGGTAGCAGTGCTACTATCCATTCAAGTATTCCTAGAAGGTTTCAATAGACTGCTTAGATACCATGCAAAAATTTTAACTCATGGTGAGCAGAGTGTGCACTAGAATACAATTCCTACAAGAAACTAAAAACAACAAAATTAAGAACCTATAAAAAAAAAAACTCTATAATAAATGCTAGAATCTTTAAACATATGTTGTAGAAAAGAATAATTGGAATTCAACAGACCACTGTCAAAACCTATCACTACTTTTATTAATTATGAACATGAAAAAAATTGCTACAAGAAAATACCTCTAAACTCCTAGTTGTTAGAATCAACACTCAATGAATGAATCTATACCTTTGTGCTCTCTCTTATAGATCTGATAAAGGCATAATAGGATTT
>JASDQU010224947.1:1402-11443 GCA_032191745.1 Picea mariana | reverse complement strand
CCCAGAGGGCTCCATACTAACATGTCACCAATCCATTACGTTGGACCCCCTCTGCTCCAAACCATTTACTGCCTACCCCCCCCCTCCGACATAATTCCATACTAGTATTCCTATACCACCGCCACCTCGTGACGTCACGTCCCACTATCTCTTCTTGTAACTCTCGTCTCATTACTCTGCCAACATATTCCCCTCCATTCACCTGTCACATGTCACATCCCTTTCGCCTATCTTCCAATCATCTCCCTCCATATCATCCTCACACACCCATCATCCATCCTTTACCTTCCACTTCATACCTCAAGTGACCCGTCATCCATTTAATACAATCTAACATATCTGTTAGTTTCTCGACTTGTCCCCTACACCCAACGGATACCCATTCGACCAAATTTAACACTATTTCCTCCATTTGCGCACTGCTCACACTCTCAACACACCAGAAGCTCATTTTCCTCATCATTTCAGTCAACGACCCATCCATAGCCATTACCTACTAATGTTTTGGTTTTAGTTTGTAAGTACCTATTGAATCGATGGTGCCAAAATCTAAAAGATCAGAGGTTAAGGAAAATCCATTCCTTCCACCTCTTGTCGATCTTCACTAGATCCCCCTAGCTGACAAAGATTACCTGATCTCAGAGACCAGGTGTGAATTCAATTTCGCCGAATTACAATTATGGTTTAAAGATACTTTCCTGGATCAAAGTGATGAGATTGGGCTCTGGGAGTCCAATCGTCCACTATATATTTTTCCCCAAATCCACCATTTTACCGAATTCTCCATCAAATTCCAGGCGAATTAACTCCCCGATCAGAGAGCTATAGTTTCATCGTCTAGAGAAACTCTTTTCTCTATCACACCCGAGGCCATTGTTCAAATGATGCAAATATCTAGAGTCGAATCCCATGCTCCCCTCACCATTGGAGTTCTAATAGAGATGTACTAGAATCTTTCTTTTCCCCAGAGAGTGTAGACTTTTGAGCTTTTCCTCCCACAGGATGCCCAATTTCCAAAGAAAAATCCCCCTTAACATTCCTCAATGTTTTCAGAAAAGGGAAACCAAATCATCTTATCGTTATGTTTTATGCTCGGTTATTTCTTAGACGAATGGGTGGACGAACCCATCTTGGGTTTCCTATCTTTTTTCTCTGCCGAAGAAAAGGCCACCACCTAGTTCGTCTATCGTGGTTTTCTAGTTGAGAACATGCACAAACAACTTTTCAAATTCACCACAGAGGGCATGTTTCGGCATTCTTCAATACTGGCTTACATTTTCATGTTCTTTCAAGCAGATAGGTTCTCATTCCCTATGAATAAAATGGACCAAGAAGGTAAACCATAGTCTGTCACCTCTTGGACTTCACTTCTCAGAAGAAACTCCACCGAGTTTAATTTAAAGCAATTTATTGAGTAGTTTTAGCACCCAGTGGTAAGCATGCTCAGTGGTAGACAAGAGCTGAGGATAAATGAGTTGGTCTAAAGAATCTTACACCTCTCGGACCTCGCCAAGACTGAATATTGGTATTTGTATCAGAATCACATGGAGATCAAAGTATATGGGTGTGAGTTAGCTCCCTATAAGCTACCCAAATACTTGCCTGTGAGAATATTCGCCTTGGAGTACATTAGGAAAATGATTAATTTAGATGACATTCATTTCATTTCTTTGAAGAAGAAACAACAACTGATAATTAAAGGAAAGATAAGACCTTTTATCTACAACAGTCGCGCTGCAGGGGAAGAGGCAGACAATCTATTAATGGAAATGAATTTCGACACAAGCTTCCTATGGCACTATGATCCATGTGGGATTATTTCAGAGATGAGATCGAAGAACAAAATTTCTCCATATGCTCATCCAGTCAAACCATAGATCGAGAAAATTGAAAACCAGACAGAGTGGGAGGTAAAAACTCTGGAAGACACAGAACCACAACCCACTCCAACTGTCATCTCACAAACAACTACACCGCAGATACACAAGGATAGAAAACCCAGAAAGGATGCCTCACCTTCAGCCACTGAAGTGTCAGTAGAGGATTTCTAGGTGTACAAGAAAAGGCCTAAGACCGCTCACACTACTGATAGGTCTGGAGAGGAAGAGACCTAGTCCACCATGGTAGCCAAGGGGGAGCATTCATCACCTTTCTCAAGAAGTCATTGGGTGATGTCTACTTTTTCCTCAAAGAAGCATACTGTTATCACTGTGATTACCCAATGTCCACCAGGATCTGCAAAACTAAGCATTTTTGAAAAGTATGATTTGATTAAGAAAAAAAATGAGATGTTTACCAGCAACACCTATGCTCAGTCGTGGAAGCAATTGTCCACAACACAACATATATTGTTATTATATTTTGATACAGATAAGGGGAGAATGCACATGGAATTTTTGCAGGAACAAGTGCCCCATCCAAAGGAAATCACTGATTACGAGAGGGAAACATTTTAGTTTAACACCAGAGATGTACATCCAGCTGATCAAATGGATTTACACAGGTAGACTAGAGAAATGGTTTTCTCAACATTGGCCAATGATTCCACTTTTGCTGCCAAATTACAGGTTTCTATGAATAATGTTCAGACCTAATTAAATCTAGAGAAAATATCATCCTTGGTAAAAGATAACATGATTAAGTCCTTAGAATAATTGGTGCTCAAAATTGGGTATGACCCCTCAAATTTGAAAGCAGTTAAGGAGATGCTCAAGAAAACAAATACTGACGAAGCATGAGGAAGCAACTAAAACTTCCACCTACAGAATACTCACAGGGCAAAGAGATCGTTGAGACATAAGGTGAAAAGGAAGAGATGTTAAAGTTGATCATGGAACATAATGCACAGATAAAAGAGATGGAAGAAGAAATTGAGAGGTTAGTAAAGGAGAAGGAACATGCAACACCCATGGAAGTCATCCCACTGAGTGCAGTTCCCCTCACATAATTCAACACAACAAAAGCATCAACAACCACCATAGTAGAACTTCCATCAACCACCTCACTGACAACTCTGGAAAAATCTGTAGAGCTAGCAAAATCAATGGAGGAGATGACCCTACAAGGAATGAAAATCAATAGACTAAACAAAGAGATTGAGAATCTCCAGGAGCTCAAGTCTTCCTATGAGACAAGCTAAAACATTGAGAGGCAAACATCATAAAAGCTCAAGAAGGAAATACAATAGCTACAAAAGCAAACAGTGGGGGGGGAAACACTAGCAGAATCTAAGGAGAAAATTTGGATGGATATCTCCAAATCCATAACTGAAATATGGCCCATGGTGCAAATAATGTTTGAACAACATGAAATGGTGTTGAGGATTATACAGGCCATCGACGAGATAAAAGGAGAGCTCGGGGAAATTCCCATAGAAGCTAATGAGATCATTAATTTTCTGAATTCAAAAACTAGGGAAGAGCTGGAAGACCTAAATATTGAAGACAAAACATAAACTATCCTCGAGGTCAAAAGAGTTATGTCCAAAAGAGGATTATTGTTGCAGCTGGAGGAGAATGTCCAAAACATGGATATCCAGGTTCAAATATTGTTCAACAAAATTGATGTGTTGCAGAAGAAAGGTCTTCCTGGTTTGTTGGTTCTAAACGATAAGCTTATGACCCTTTTTGACTACAAACAGAAGATTACCACGGTGGCCAAGGATAGTTCCAAGTTTTTAGGAATTCAGGGTAGCATAATAAGCAAGGAATTTCTAGAAACACTGCAGTTGGACCTCAGTATCCAACACGAAATCAAATATATTTTCATCACCAAGCCAAATTTTGCCAAATATACAGAAATGGATGAAATCTATCAAAGACTGCTCAAAGTCACCATTCCCAGTCAGCAAAGATGGGAGGATATGTGCAATTTGATCGAATGAGAGATGAGGTGCACCATCCGAGTCTGCATGTAGAGCAGTCAAAGTCACGTGAATGATTCACCAACAGCCTTCCCCAAACTTAGCATGAAGAATACAACCGATCATCATCAGTTCCTATATTTTTGTATCTTGTTATCTAATTAGTTTGATTTATAATCTTCCACGTCCTGATCATTAATGTCAGGGTCGTTTGTAATTTTTGTTATAAATATTTCAAACGTCAAAGTACTGAGGGTTTGTCTTTATGACCAAGCAAGATGTAAGTACTGTAATTTTTTATCAGAGATCTACCAGTAATAAAAGGACATTTCATAGGATTCCTGCGTTTTAGCTGTTGGTGATGTTTTCTTCTCTTAGTTGTATGGTTTTTCCTATCTTCATAATCATTTTTGTTTTCTATATCTGATCGTTTAAAAGAAGTTGAAGTTGCGTAATTTATCTTTGTATACTCTGTTACTGGATTGTAAAGATCTAAATGTTTCTCTTTCAATATTATGATTCAAAAATTCTTAAATGCTTCTTAGTTATAATTGATTATCTCACATTTTCTGTTGTCCATCATTTAATTTCTAAAGGATCTAACAATTGCATTATCTTGCCTTGTGAAAGCACCTTGTAAAATATGTTTTTTGATATCGAACTTTATAAAATAGACCCCATAGCCCAATGGATGCGTAAGCAATATTTAGACCATTTTCATAAAACAAACAACACAGTCTCATTTATTTAACTATCCTAACATCTGAAATCCAAAACAAAGTTAAACTTTACAGAGAAATCCCTCTCTGAAAATGGAAGGGCTAGATCTAGTTTGGAAGTGGTTGGATAAATTTAACTCTAGTAAATTTCTTCTACATAGAAACAACCTATGGGAATTTACAGAGCGATAACACAAACCACCAAGATGTTTCCAAGGAGAGAAATAAGAAGTGGAAAGGAAAGGACAAGAAGATGGTAGTTGCATTTGAAAGGATCCAAGTAACCATTATAACTATTGTAATATCAATGGTCACACAGAATATAAGTGTTGGAATATATCCAAAGATAAATCCAAAGAACCACAAGAATGATTTCAAGAAGAACATGTTATCCATGGATTCAAGAATCCAAGTAGAGAGAAACCCAATTGTACAATGTAGATGAAAATATTATCTGCAGTACAATGTAGAAGGAGGTGAATCTGACTAGCCTCCATTCCAAGGAAGAAAAGGAGATTTACTAAAATCTTCCATATTAATATCCAGGTCAATAAGACAAAGGTGGATGATATATTTGATTTTGGTTCACAACCCAATCTAATAATAGAAGATCTAGTCAACAATCTTGGATTGGAAGTTAAAAACCATCGTCACCCATATCCATTGGGATGAGTAAATAACAATGTAGAGCTCAGGGTCACTAAGTAGTGTAAGATAAAAAAATTGATAAGTGAAAACTATATTGATGAAGTGGAGGTATATGTGATACCACCTGATGTGTGTGGTGTAGTGTTTGGAAACTTCTACATGTACATGAGGGACACAATCTTCATGAGGAAAGAAAACTAGTATCGCTTGATCAGGGATGGGAAGTCCCTCATCATCAATGCACACAAAGGTAAATCTAAGATCTATCTGGTAAATGCTAACAAAGACAAGAAAATGATCTATTCAAATAGGAAGTTTGTATTACTCCTCTTCAGAGAGAATCAATCAAGAGATGAATCGATAAAAGTAAAGGAATCTCTAGAGGGATCATTGCTAAAGAGAAAAAAATTAGTTGAAATATATTTTGTAGGTGTACAAAGAAGTGTTTCAGGGGCCTAAAGGGTTACTACCTAAGAGGGAATTCAAGCCCAAGATACAGTTGTTTCCTGATTCTCTATTGTCAAACATTGGGCATTATAGACTATCCATCTTAGAAGCATATGAAGTGAAGACAATTGCAATAATGATTGGAGTAGGCGGTAACTTGACCAAGCACCTCACCTTGTGGGTTTTCTATCATCATAGTACTCAAGAAGGATGGGACTTGGAGAATGTGTACCCACTACAAAGATTTCAATAATATCACCCTCAAGAATCGATACTTGTTTCCCATGATCATGACTTGATAAATAAGTTGTAGTATACCGAGTAATTCACTAAGTTGGATCTCAAAATGGGATATCATCAAGTTTGAGTTAAAGAAAAAGACACCTAGAATACCACCTTCAATACCAGCCAGGGTTTATACGAATGGTTGGTAATCCCTTTTGGTTTATATAATGCACCAACTACATTTATGTGTTTAATGAATTATGTATTACATCCATCTCTAGATTCATGTGTAGTAATGTACTTATATGATATATTGGTTTACAGATTTACCTAGGAAGAGAATATCTCACATCTCATGCAAGTGTTAGAGACTTGAAAAAACATCAAATATTGACAAAACTTAATAAATGTGAACGTTTTTAGCATTCATTGGTGTATTTGAGGTATATGATTTGTGGAGGGGAACTCAAGCTATATCTCATGAATATGGAGAACATACTCAAGTGAATAAACCCTAGTAATGTCATGGAATTTAGGATTTTTATTGGGGTGGCACAATACTTAAAAAATTTGATAGCATCCTTTTCAATTGTGGTTGCACCACTCCATGCCAAAACAATCAGTGGCAAGAGTTTCTAGTGGGAAAATAATCATCAGAAAGCTTTTGATGAGATAAAACGAAATATCAATCAAGCACCAATTCTTGCATTTCCTAATTTGCAAATGTCTTTAGAAGTGTAGATGGATGTACATGGATATCCTATGGGAACAATCTTGATGCAAGGAGGTAAAATGATATGCTATCATTATGAAATGTTTCATGGTGGAGTCTTAAACTACACTACATATGACAATGGAATTTATTCTATGGTTCAAGATTTAAGAAATGGAAGAGTTATTTGATGGGAAAGAAGACCATCATCGATATTGATCATCAACCACTGCAATGTTTACAAGCCCAAAGTAAGCTTCAAAAAATCAAACACTACAAGTGGATGAAGTTCTTACAACAATTTCATCTAATCATCAAATATAAGAAGGGAAACACTAATAAATTACAATAGATGTTTTCAAGGCCACCCAAATCCAAGATCATAGCTTTGGGAACTCTTAGCACATATATCCTTTCACCCATGATGCATAATAAGAGTCATACATAAAATATGAAGACTTTAAATAGGTGTTTCAATAGCTATAAGGCCAAGTTTGTGTAGAATAAGGTGACAATAAGACTGACTAGTATCTCTAAGATGGATTCTTCTACAAGGTAGGAAAGCTTCGTGTTCATAAAGGTGAAATATTTTAGCTTATCATAGAGGCTCACGTCTCAAAAGTTGTAAGGTAATTTGTTGTTGGGAACACAATTACCAACTTACAAAGGTATGTGTATTGGCCTAAAATGCAAGAGGATGTAGCCTGGTTTATTAGAGGGTGAATACTTTGCTCTATTAGTAAGCCCAATAACAAAAATAAAGGTTTATATCATCCCCTACCAAAACCTACTAAACCATGTACTACAAGGGAAACACATTATAACAAAGGTTTTTAATTTTACAAGATTGGAGAAAATTATTAAAAAAAAACTCTATTAAAACCTTCACAATTGGTAGGAGAGGTTTTAACATATTTCCACCATAACTAAAAATTATGGGCGACTATAGGTTCTAGCAAAGGTTTCTTTAATCAATGCACTTATATTGACATGTTGCACTAGTGCGTCAATTATATATAACATGCATTGGTACGCTACTAAACGATATGGACGGATGCCTCAAAAATACGTATACTAAGCACTGGTGTGTAAAACACATATTTTCGAAGCCCCAATGCATATTTTATATATTGAAATCATTAGAGTGTTATATCAATAAAACTCACTAGTGTACTACATCTTGATATGCACTAGTGCATATATGTATGTATGTATGAAACCCTAGTGCATATTACATATGTAAAATCATTGATGCAAATATTGTTTTGCACACTATAAGTTTAGTTAAAGATAACTACAATAGTAATAGAAGTGGTAAAGGTATTGTTGAAGGATGTAGTTCTTTCATTTTCGTTAGGAGCAATAGTGCTCTTATTACAACTTTCTCACATCAGTGTGTGATACTCATTTAAATGCATCGATGTGTAAGTAGGTATGAGCAACACTATTGATTTCAAATAAAAACAATGTAGTGATATGTTTCAATGTTGAATATTTCCACGTTGTTGGTATGAAAATGCAACTTTTTTGTTTTAACAAAATGTCAATTAATCATAAAAAATATGATATTTTTATAAGAATATTGATTTTTATAATTTAATTATTTTGTTTGAATATAATCATTTCATTAATAAGTTGTAGAATTTAAACAAATATACCAGCTGATTACACCTTTGTTCACTGTAACAATGTAAATTATCCATATATTTAATCAACAATATAAAATTTTGAACTATTAAATAATGCAATCAAATAAGAAATTCATTTTATTATATAAGAATAAGAGATCTTCCGTTATACAAAATGGGACAACATAAAATTCCATGATATTAGAGGGTGAATACTTTGCTCTATTAGAGGGTGAATACTTTTCTCTATTAGTAAGCCCAATAAAAAAAATAAAGGTTTATATCATCCCCTACCAAAACCTACTAAACCATGTACCACAAGGGAAACACATTATAACAAAGGTTTTTAATTTTACAAGATTGGAGAAAATTATTAAAAAAAAACTCTATTAAAACCTTCACAATTGGTAGCAGAGGTTTTAACATATTTCCATCATAACTAAAATTTATGGGTGACTAGAGGTTCTAGCAAAGGTTTTTTTAATCAATGCACTTATATTGACATGTTGCACTAGTGCATCAATTATATATAACATGCATTGGTACACTACTAAACGATATGGACCGATGCCTCAAAAATACTTATACTAAGCATTGGTGTGTAAAACACATATTTTCGAAGCCCCAATGCATATTTTATATATTGAAATCATTAGAGTGTTATATCAATAAAACTCACTAGTGTACTCCATCTTGATATGCACTAGTGCATATATGTATGTATGTATGAAACCCTAGTGCATATTACGTATGTAAAATCATTGATGCAGATATTGTTTTGCACACTATAAGTTTAGTTAAAGATAACTACAATAGTAATGGAAGTGGTAAAGGTATTGTTGAAGGATGTAGTTCTTTCATTTTCGTTAGGAGCACTAGTGCTCTTATTACAACTTTCTCACATCAGTGTGTGATACTCATTTAAATGCATCGATGTGTAAGTAGGTATGAGCAACACTATTGATTTCAAATAAAAACAATGTAGCGATATGTTTCAATGTTGAATATTTCCACGTTGTTTTTTTTTGTTTGTTAATTTGTGTGGGACCTGTTGGCTCGCGATTAACCTGTGGCTTGATAAACCGCGACTCAGGGGCATCTAAGCCGTCAAAATCACCCTGGGATCGCACCCGGCCTGAGCCACACCAACCCTTAACATGGTTGGATTTTTTTTGTCCCCGCAGGTTTCGAACCGGTGTCTTTAACATCATGGAGTGGCTTAACAACACACTCCGTCACCGACTGTCCTACACCTTGGGGACAATATTTCCACGTTGTTGGTATGAAAATGCAACTTCCTTTTCTTTAATAAAATGTCAATTAATCATAAAAAAATATGATATTTTTATAACAATATTGATTTTTATAATTTAATTATTTTGTTTGGATATAATCGTTTCATTAATAAGTTGTAGAATTTAAACAAATATACTAGCTGAGTACACCTTTGTTCACTGTAACAATGCAAATTATCCATATATTTAATCAACAATATAAAATTTTGAACTATTAAATAATGCAATCGAATAAGAAATTCATTTTATTATATAAGAATAAGAGATCTTCCATTATACAAAATGGGACAACATAAAATTCCATGATATTAGAGGGTGAATACTTTGCTCTATTAGAGGGTGAATACTTTGCTCTATTAGTAAGCCCAATAACAAAAATAAAGGTTTATATCATCCCCTACCAAAACCTACTAAACCATGTACTACAAGGGAAACACATTATAACAAAGGTTTTTAATTTTACAAGATTGGAGAAAATTATTAAAAAAAAACTCTATTAAAACCT
>JASDQU010224946.1:0-17324 GCA_032191745.1 Picea mariana | reverse complement strand
TAACATTAATTTATATGCACAATAGAATACATGATAGATATAAATACACAGACATGCAAAACATAATTAAAACATCATCTGGTACTTATCTTTGAAACGATGGTAATTCCACCAACCACGTGTAGGCCTTCTAGGAACCTCCCAGCCTTAGACCACGTTGCTCATCAAGCTCAGCAGTGGGTCACCCCTGAGCTGGGACTAAGCTCCACCCCAAGGAAAGGAATCCTAGGCTAGGCTGAGGTTACAGGGAAAACAACACAAAACAATTGGAAGGATTCTTCCCAGGATGCCATCTTATGCCCACTACTCCTGGAATCTCATTCCCCACATGCCTGTTCCGCTTGAGAGTATACAACTTCACAATCATAGTCCATTGGTGCTACACCTCCCTCTCTAGGTCTCGGCAAAAGGCCGGATCAGGAAGTCTCAGAGCCCGAAGCTAGTGCTGGACACTCTCTGGAAGAAACCACTTTCCAACAAACTCTCTCACCTGGAGAGAGTTGTTCACAGGCCTGAAAACCTATCTCTTCCAACAAAAATCACCTCCCTCATCTGGAGAGAGGTTACACATAGGCTAAGCACGAACTCACACTAGCCAGTAAGCCATGCATAGTCCAGCACTGCGTGGCCACAACAACCAACTGGGAAAATAGACACGGGCTTCCCAAACAGGCTCCACAATCACGGGATAGACTCATGGTTTTGGTTTCGGGATTGCACAAGGTGTACAGAGATTCCACGCATAGGCTCAAACTGTTTAGACAAAGGTTGTACCGGCTATCTCAGAAATCAACACAGGATTTTCGGCTTTCAGGGTTGCACCAATGTATTCTTGCAGAGGTCATATGGGACTCACATTCCGACGGTCGGGTAGAATGGAGGCGGAACCCCCATCATGGCTCATCTCAGCCATTTTATTTGCATGCGCCTGGGTTGACACTTGTCACCCATGCAACTTCATGCATTCCTTCAACACGTGTTCCTTCCATTTGGAAGTTTCTTGTCTTTCTAAAAAGAACTTAGGATAAAGCATAATATTCACATGTCTTTTGGAATAATATTAAAATATTATTCCCCAAGGACTTAAGCCCCTAGGTTTATCCCCTAGGCTCCACACTTAGCCCCCTTTTCCCACCTTCCATCCCCTAATCCCTTTCCCACTCTGTGGAATCTTAGTCCCCCATCACTCATTCATCATGGTCGGTCTGCACGCAGTGATGTTTATATTTTTATTAATAATGTGCATAGATACATGTACAAAATCAGGTTCTTGGCCTTCAACACTTAGGCTCTCTGGCCTAACAATCACATAAGCCCACCAGCTTATATAAACTTGGCTCACCAGCCTATAAGACATTTTTACAACTCATTTCGTAAACAAGATTTACAACTGGGCTCGGCCTTGGGGACATTACAAATACCCACTACCTCTGCCCATAATTCTTTCCCTAACCCGACACCACTGAGCATGCACCTTGTTTTTTCCATCAGCGTCCTGTTCATCCTTTATGAAACTCCATTCCACTGAGGTGTATATGGAGTAGTATTTTTCCTTTATATACCACACTTCTTACATAATTCTTCAAATTCATACCTGTAGAAATCTCCACCATTATCTGTCCTCAACACCTTAATTATTTTCTCTGTTTGATTCTCAACAAGAGCCTTAAACTCTTTAAACTCATCAAAGACTTTAGATTTCTTCCTGAGGAAATATATCCAAGTATTCCTCAAGAAGTCATCTATAAATGAGACATAGTACACAGATTTTCCCAATGATGGGATCGACATAGGTCCAAAAACATCACTGTGAACTAGCTGTAAAATTCCTTTTTCCCTTGTTGCACCAGAGGGGAATCTTATCTGATTCTTCTTCCCATATACACAATGTTCACACAAATAATATCCACAAAAAAGTTAGACATACCTTCAACCATAACTTTACCGTCTAGTAGTCGAAGACCCTTCTCTCCGATATGCCCCAGGGTTTGATGCCACAACATAACCTTTTCTCCAGAGACTATAGGAGTCATTTCTTCTTCAAATCCAATATCAAGAGCAATGGAACTATTAAAACCATCACTAATAGTGCTTCATTGCATCTTATTCAGAGTTCCAAAATGAACTCCCTTCAACAACACCATTTCTCCTCAAACCATCCTTCCGGTTTCCTTTTCAAATATTGTTTTTACCCCTGCATCGTCCATTTTGCTTACAAAAATCAAATCTTTGTCCAATCCTAGGATGTGCAAAACATGAGGTAGTTTCCTAATCCTTCCATATATGAGCCTCAACTTGACTTTTCCTCGACCTATGATTCTGGTTTTTGAGTCATCACCTAGGAAAACATTACCCCCATCATACCTTTCATATTCATAGAACCACTTTCTGTGGGGAGTCATATGAAAGGATGCCCCTGAGTCAATCAACCATGCCTCACAATCTGCATGTGTGCTTGAAGAATCCAAGTACACATCCGATCCTTCTTCCTTGGAGGTATTTTATTTTGTAGAAGGATATTCTTCATATCCCTTCTTTTTATCAACTTTGGATCGACACTTCTTCTTGTAGTGCCCTTCTTTTCCACATCTCCAACATACCTTTACAAACTTTCGGGGAGATTTACATCTACCCTTAGACTTAGATCTCCCACTTGATAACTTAGATCTATTTCTTTCTTGGGGGAGTCCTCTTGCAAATAATGCGTCTATGCTTTGTCCTTCCATGTTCTTCCATCTCATATCCTCCGACAGCAAGGATGAGACCACTTCATCAAACTTCAAGGAAGTTGTATTAATACCTATGGCCACAACCAAACTATCCCACGAGTCTATTAAAGAACACAATAAACTGATACACTTATCTTCATCTGAAATTTTAATCTCAATAGATACTAACCGACTTACCACAGTATTGAAAGCATTCAAATGCTCTGCCACCGAGTCTCCATCTCTCATCCTTATATTATACAACTTCTTTCTCAGGAATAATTTATTTACTAGGGACTTAGACTGATATAACTTCCCCAACTTATCCCATAAATCCTTGGCTATAGCTTCCCATGACACATTCAATAATATCGAATCTGAGAGACACAGTCAGATTGTGCTCTTTACCTTCCGATCCAACTTTTTCCAATCATCCGTTGAATTTCCTATAGGTGTTGTACCTAGATCTACCATGATCCAATGATCTCTATCTACCAACAAACCTTCCATATTGAGCTTCCACAAATCAAAACTTTTCCCATTAAACTTCTCGATCTCCATTTTCGAATTGCTTGCCATTTCTTTTCACCTGAAAAATCAATACCACAAATATCTCATTGTAACAAGGCTTATCATAGTCCTGAGCTAAACCCTTGACCACAAAGGTGTCCCCCTGAAGCTAACAAAGATGTGATACAAAATGAAGATTTTAACCTTGTACAACATTTACTGCAAAAGTATTTTTAGTAAAATAACAGAAAATATACAATGGAAAATAAAAACATTACAAAGAGATTTTTCCCTTGGAAACCCAAATTGGGAAAATCGACATATTCTATATTCATTCATTGTGATACATTTTTTACAATAAAATATATATATAGGAGCCAACAACATCCAAAACCCTAACCCAATGACCTGGATTATTCAACAACCCTAATTCCTTAAGTAGAAATAGAAAACCATCGCCAAAAACCATGTGCCAAAAAATTGCCCAACAATGGCCATGAAAATCGAGGCAACATGAAAAACGAGGAAAAAATGTGACATGTTTCCCAAAGAAAAAAAATTTCATGCAAAGAATGTAACACATACCCAACAAGAAGGGTAACGACCTCGTCTGGACATCCTTAGACTTCGCATGCCTCGGCCAAACAAATGTGTAGTATTGATTTAGCCCAAATGGGATATTCTGGGTATTGAGGTTCAATAGTTCCTGTGGTATGAAAAACTGTTGAGTTTCATCTATAAGATGGTTGTACCACTTCAGGAAAGCTGCATTATTGAAATCCATATTCTTGGAATCCATCCGCCTCTCTGTGTATGAAATTTCTCATACATGATGACTTCACCCTTCTTCTTCCCATGCTTTCTTGGGCCTTGCAAGACTTTGGAGACATCCTCACCTTCGAGGGATAGTACAGTGAGATGGTGGATATCCTCAGCATGAATCAGATATCTCCTATCGAGCCATAAGATCCTTTCATGCACCCGACTGATCAAAAACTTGGTGGACCACGCCACCTCGCCCGTAGTTCTGAAAACTAGTAGATCCCTAAGGTTCATAATGGTTGAATTGAACAGATTGATGAACTTTGTATTTGACACGAACTGCATGCCTCCCAATGCATCTAGATCCAAGTCCCATAATACATTGATATTCATCTACGAAAAAAACACTTTGTCTGTCAGGTCAAGGTCGAGGATTTTTACTTGCTCGACCTTTCCCTTGACATCGCCCATGATCTTGACTTGGGGATCACATGGATTGTTTGGAATTGCCTCTTTTGGAGCTGAGGTCTGTTCTCTTGTTTCTCTTGGCATGTTGGCTATGGAATGCTTAAATGAATTGAGTAGGGTCTCGGGGTCGCGACTGGGGAGCATAAGATATCACAAGCTAGACAAGAGTGCAAATAGTGCAAGACAAAAGATAGCTAATGGAAACAATGAGCCTCACTCATGAGTTAAAAAAATATTATACACTAGGTAATTGAAGAGATCTGTAATTAATCCTAAGGAAAGTCATTATGAAATCATAAACGCAATCTCAGGATGAGGTGTCAGATGAGGCTGATAATGGGGTAAGATCTATAGGGTGATCTTGGCCTTTAATGACTGAGCTGACAGGGATGTGGTTGAGATGATGGATTACCATTTTAATGGTTGAGGATCCTGTCGGGGATATTGATGGAATCTTCAAGTATCGCACCTTATGGATTAATGGAAAGTTTTGACAGGTTACTGTAGCTACTATAAAGCGTATGACTGGGAAAGATGTGTGTGGCACATGGCTTTTGATATAGTTCAGATTCCCCCTCCCCCCGTAGGACCACAATGGGGTCCCTTTCATATTTAATGACTTAATTTAATGGAATGGTGGCTCTTCAGATCCTCTGCGGATGTGTAAGTAGTTCTACACAAAAACAACACTTAAGCTAAAAAATAAAATATATGTCATGGCGCAACAATGCACACTCCGATGTTATTAATTGAATTAAAGAAATTACATAAAATTAAAATCTAAATACTATATATGCTACTTTGGATTGGATAAACCATGCTTTGGCTCAAGAATGAGAAATGTAGGGTTTCAGGCGAGTGCCATTCACCCATTCTGGCTGAAGGATACCATCCAGTTGTGCTAGCATGACTGCACCAGAGTGTCAGATTTACGCAACTATGAATGGACCCAAACAATGCATGCACAACTTTCTTGGATGTTTCTGATATCGACTATCGTAGAGGAGTACCTTATCCCCTTGCACAAAAATTTTGGTCTTAATATGCCTGTCATGCCAAGATTTTTGTCTAGCTTTCTCAATTGTCTGATGAAAATATGATAAAAAGCTTGCTTTCTCAAGCTCTTGCAAGTCTGCAATCCTCTACGCAACGGATTCATCATTTGTCATGTGTGTAGCATGTGTTATATAGAGACTATGGGTAATACATTATGCGGGTACGACAACTTCTTTCCCATAAACCAACTAAAATGGAGTATACCTGTGTAACTTCTTCATGGTAATCCTATAAGCCCACAATACTGCTAGAACTCTATCATCCCAGTCTTCTCTGTTTGCGCAACATACTTTTGTTAGTCCTCTTTCCAGAATTTTATTGAATGCCTCCACTGTACCATTATCTTGTGGATGGTAGGGACTTCTCTTATGGTGTTGTATAAGGAATTATGTTGTCAACATTACGATTGTGTTGTTGATAAAGTGACTACCTTGATCACTAGTCAAACTTCTAGGACATCCAAACCGAGTGATAACGTTCTCGAAGATAAATATTGAAGCTGTATCTATTGAACAGTCTTGAACTGCATCTGCTTCAGCCAATATTGTGAGGTAATCAATTGCAATAATGATGTATCTGGATTTTGAGTGGTTAGCCAGGGGGTTGATCGGTCCAATAAAATCAACAACCCACTTATGAAATTCTTGAAGTGATATGATTTGCTGAAGGGGTAATTCATCTTGGCGTGATGACTTTCCTACTCTTTGGCAGGTGTCGCAAGATCTAGCATACTCCTTAGCATCTTTAAATAACGTAGCCCACCATAATCATGCTTGAAGTACCTTCTATGAAGTATATTTACCTCCAACATTTCCTCCTACAACTCCACTGTGGCATTCCCATAGGATATCCTACCTTTCGTTGTTCAAGACACATCTCCTAAGGATGTTGTTGATTCCTAATTTGTAAAGTTGTCCAACAATCAATTTATAGTCTGCTGCGTGAACCACTGTATGTTTCTTTTGGGTTGCATAATAAGTTTCTAGGTAGGTCCCTGTACCGAGGAAGACAAAAATGTCTTCAAGATACTCTGGGATGGCCTCAATCCGGAACATGTACACATATGGGAGATGATCATCCACTGCTCCACCACTTTCCCCTGACTCCAACCTGGAAAGGTGATCTAGACCTATATTGTATCTTCCTAGTTTGACAATTACTTTAAACTCTTGAAAAAGCAGTAGCCACCTGCAAATTCTTCCTTCAAGTACTAGTATATTGACTAGGTACTTCAATGTAGAATGGTTAGTAAAAAACTTGAAACGAGAGCCTAACAAGTAGTGTCTAAACTTTTGTAATTCATAAATCATAGCTAGGCCTTCCCTTTCAATGGTTGTGTATTTGCGTTCAAATTGTGATAGTTTTTTGCTGGCAAAGTAGATAGGGTGGTTCATATTACCTTCACCTGGTTGCGCTAGAATGGTTCCCAGGGCGATGCCTGATGCATCCACATGTACATGGAATTCAATTTCCCAATTGGTAAATATCAAGATAGGTGAAGTACTTAGTTTTTCTTTGAGAATGTTGAATTCTTTGTCACACTCTGGTGTCCACCGAAACAATTCAGACTTCTTCGGTAATTTCTCAAGGGGTGCGGTGCTAGTTGCATATCTTTTGATGAACCTACAATAATGTCGTGTATGTCCCAGTGTAGAGTGCAAAAATTTATCACTTGTAGGTGGCGACATGTTTATAATGACTACAAATTTAGCTGGGTCTACAAAAACTCCTTCTATGCATACAATATGGCCTAATAGATTTCCATGAGGTACATAGAAAATACACTTCCTTAGATTCATAGATATCTACAATTCACGACATCTATCAAACATTAACCAGAGTATACTGGCATGATATTTTAACAGGATGTATATTGTCCAATCATCCATGTAGACTTATACAAACTTGTGGATGAACTCTCGAAATGCTGCTATCACAATCCGAGAAAAAACTTCATGGGAATTATTTAAACTAAAGGGAATTACATTGTATGCGAATGATCCCCATTTGGTTATGAATGTGGTCTTCTTCTTGTCTTCCTCTATGATTTTGATTTCGTGATATCCTGAAAATACATTTGTAAATGAATAAGAATCTTTTCTGACAACTTGATCTAACACTTCGTCACTGAAAGGTGTTGGAAACGGATCATGCATACATGAATCAGTTCTAAGAATTTTTTCGGGAACAATTCCTCATATTCCCACAACAGGCTGTGTACTTCATTCATAGTTTGCTCATCCCAGTAATCTCCTATGGAAGCTATCTTAGGATTATCTTCACCCCCTATATTAACTTTCCACAAATTCGATGGGTGATTATAGGAGCTAAAGGTGTGAATAGGTATAGTATCTTGAATCTCTCTAACGCCTTTCGTTTCTTTAATGTCTAAGTTTCTAAACTCTTCTAAGTCATAAGGTTTTTCCAAGTCTTTCTCAACTTTACAACAAGGTACAACTATATTATTAATTTCAAGGCTCAGACTAGACTGAAGCAAATGAACATGGTCAACACATACTCCTAGACTTGATCTCTTTTTGCAAATGTCAGTAAAAATCATTTACCTGATTCTTTGAAGGACCATGTTGAGCTCAGGATACTTATGTGTAAAGGAGAAATCCTTGCAAAATTGGTCTTGTGAGGTCTTCCAATAAATTTTTTGTCTTTTGGCCTCCTCATGTATATACCAGGCCTCTAGGATTGGATCCAGCGAATGGAAAAATACCTGAACCCATAGGTGAGAGGGTACTTCTGCAACTTTCCACTGCTTTAAAAAATGCTCAATATGCACTTTAGGGTCAGACCATCCATCGAACAGTTGAACATCTTGAAAATCTATATTAATCTCTTCTTTCAGTTAATCCCTACTTTGGAATCGACATCATATGGATTGTTTTACGTCTTCCCACTCCATAATCGAGGCTTTAAGGGTGGCCCACCATCTAGTGGGGGTATCTTGCAAGGCTAAGTCAAGAACATAGATCCTTTGATCCATTGCTATTTTCTATTCCATGTTGGAAAGAAAACTGTGTACCACTGAGGTACTATCATATGTTAGGGGTTCTATGACCTCATTTCCAATCCATCTTGTTGCTCTAACAGTTGCACATCACCTTGATAATCGTTCATATGAACCTCGCTCCCAACTGTCAAACACTACTTCCGAATCCTCGTCAGCAAACTGTATGCTTCTCCAAGTTACCGATCCATGTGCAGTTGGATTTATGTACTCTGGTCTCGTTCCTATTGTTACGCTGTATAATTGGTCAAGAGAATCCGACTCCATATTGTGGTCCACTGGTTCAGTGTACCTAGGCCCTAAACATGGATCTAAGGGCTGAACTACTTTTATCATGTCTTCTTCAAACATCATGGTGTCCCTCTTTATATCAATGATAGCATAGTTTTTGTATGCCCAATCGATTTTAAGTAGAGCAGGGTAGGGATCCTTATCTCTCATGATTTCAATTAACTCAAAATTAGTTGTGGTATTAACTCCCCCAACATCTATTTCCACATTTTCCAGCCTTCCCACTAGGAAAATGCAGTACTGGTTTGCCATTCTCAACTATATGGGGGGATATACTAACTAGGGTTTTCCCAAAGCTTCCCAGGTCTTTTTAGGTAGGATGTTGACATCAGATCCCAAATCTATCATGACATCTTTGATTTCAAAATCATCTAGTTGGGCTTCTAACCTCAATTCTTTTCCCATTCTCACCTTTCTTCTTTGTATTCTCTAGGTATTATTCTCAGGGAGGTTGGTCCTTACTATGGCTTATGGGGTTCCCTCATTTCCCAGTATTAGCTACAGGGTGCTGTGAAACTTCTCAGTAAGTTGGTCATCCCCTAGGATATAAAATAATAATTGAAACCATAAATTGATTACAGTTTGATATTGCTTAGGGCGTCTCCTAGGAATTGCAGAATTTCTAGGTGCTGGTAGTGAGGTAGGGGCTTGCGTAAGGTTAGGTTGAGAGTTGACTTTATGGGGATTCTCCATTATCTCTAGAGTGGGGATACTCTTAAATATTTCAATTGCATTTTTAAAAAATAACTTTTGTTTCACAGGGTCATACCTATCATATTTGGGAAAAACTTTCTGAATCTTGGGCTGACTGTATGCATTTTCCCCAGTTTTTGCTCCTCCATGAGTAATGATGTTAATATTAGGTAGTTTGCCCTTGATTCCCCTTTTTAGTTATGATCTTATGAGATTATATCCTCATTAATGAACCCGATCTTCCCATTTTGCGATCAGTTTTGGGCAGTCTTCAGTTGCATGGCCATTGTTCCTACACTGAGAGCACCATGGGCATCTTGGGTGAGGGAAATATCTGGCCAAGTGAACTTGTTCATTGAATTTGTAACATTGAATCAACCCTCTTCCTCCATTTATTCCTCCTCTCAATCCACATCCCACCCCACCTCCCTGGCCTCTTCCACATCCTTCGAGGGTTTTATTTATTCTCAATGTTTTCCGGTCTAATCTGTTAGCAAGTGCGTCCAACGCTCTACATTGATTTGTGGCATGGGTCGTAGATGCAAAAAAATCACAGTGTATTGTATTAGGCATAGTCGTGTACGTCTGCATAATAGGACACTGCCTCAGTGCATTCTCATGCGTCCGACAAATATCACAATCCTTAGTTGTCTGAGATGCTTGAGTGCTTGGGAAGGTATTGTATAGCCCTGGTTGATCAAAAAAGGATCCATAGAAGGATAAGAACAACTCAAAACTCACAGAGGCAACTCAGGACACTCATAATGGCTCCAATAGACATAGAAAGGGAAAAATTTCAAAGTTCCCAAAACTTAGTGAAAATGGCATGATCGCGAAGAGCACATCACAAGATTTCTAACGATGCAAACGACTCATCAAATAGATTTATAGATTGAAATATATTCACAGTCAAAGTTTGGCCAGCCTAGCCCAGTCAACAAGAGATGAGTTAGCATCCGTACGGATGATGTCAATGTATGTAAAGTACACATGGAAAGATAAGGAAGGTGACATGTGACATTCTGACATGGCAGCACTAGAGGCTACCATGTGTCACCCAATTTTGGTGCTTTTGGACTAATCCGTGGACCAATCGGATCATGCCACGTGGCAGTCCGTACGACTAACGTGGTGTGATAACTTGACAGGTGGAAGTGTGGCCCAATGAGACGCCACCACGTGGCCCAATTAGGGGCTACCATGTGGCAGGCGGGAAATGCACAAGGACAGCTCGTGAACGAAATTTGAAAAACAAATAGTTGGCGGGTCCACCAAATTTGGTGGACCACGCCAACTATAGCCATGATTGTATATCGTTGGAGAATGTTCTAGAGCCACTTCTAACAATAGAAAAATAAATATACATTTATATACACCATATAACAATACCAAACTAAAAGGAGAGTCCGCGGGGCTTGACCCCGGGACCTCCGCCATAACCAACGACTTAATACATTCACCGCTAACCAATAGGCCGCAGGTACCACATGGTAAAAACCACCAAGTTTTATTATTAAAAGGTGCATCCACACGACCATGGAGGAGGAGACGTGTAGACAATATGACCATCCAAGCATGCTTTTCAATGCAAAGTACAATCATCATTGTAGGTTGCAGAGGGCGCATAAATCAAGACAAAATTCTGATTGGGCCTGGGAGTGCCAGAGTCATATCGAGGCACAGAGACAGTCATTTTTGGGTAATTCGACACCACAAATTCATTGGTCCTGTCTATTTTCTGATCTGAGCATTATTTCTGCAGCTTGATTTCAGAATGTGGTATACATATGTATTTTTCCAAATTCTTTACTGAGTTAATGAAAGAGCCTACCCATTTGAGAGCAGGACCCGGAGACGTAGTCCACTAGGGAAGAACTCCATTATCAAGTTTTTGTGTTCAGATTTGATGCTTATGTATCTTCATTTTTGAGTTTTTCCTTCTTTAATGGTGCACTTTAATTTATGCTCATTTAATGCAATTCTTTATAAATCACGATGAAAATATCCCAAATCATGTTGGTATCAGAGTAGTCATCTTTGAATTGAATTGTTGAGTGTGAATGCTTACTAGGGCCAAGAATAAATAGGTTGAAGGAACTCTTAAGACTTTCAATTCTGAAGTTGGTCATGCATCTCGAAGGAAGAAAATGGTAGAAGAGGACAAGCGTGATGAACAGGGGAAAAACTTTCACATGATCTTTTATTGCATGTCAGAAATGGTCGAATGAATGTATGGAGATTACGAGAAGAGGATGAAGAATAAAGGGAATAAAAATGAAGCACATGCAGATGATGATGCTTCAGTAAACCAAGGGGTTGGAGGAGATCCTTCTGAGCCTCCATATTCACCTTCAATTTCTAGTTCTTCTTCCTTTGAGCATTCTCATCATTCTCATCATTCTAGCCATAAAGCCTCTTTTAATAAACCATTATTAAAGATTGATGTAAAATTTTCTTTACCTAGGTTTAATGGAGATGCTAATCCCGAAAATCTAGATAATTGGATCCGACAAGTTGAAGTGTATTTCTGTGTCCATCATATTGATGAAGAGGAAGTTAAAGTGCAACTGGCTTCTCTTCGGTTGGAAGGCACCGCTCTCGTATGTGGAAGAACAAGCTTTAGGAAAGAAGTAAGTGTGGTAATCTTATTTCCTCATGGTCAGAATCTAAATCAACGATAAGGAAACAATTTTATCAATTAGGGTATTTACATAAAGCAATGATGGAATGGAAAACTTTAAGGCAAAGTAAAGGTCAAACTGAAAAAAGTTTCACAGAAGAATTTAGGAAGAAAGCTCTTGCATTGAACATTCCTTTCGATTCTTATGAAACTTTAATGAGGTATATTGGCGCACTTCACAGTTATATTCGTCATACTTTGATCTTGTTTAACCCCACTAGTCTTGACGAAGTTTGTGTGCAAGCCACTCACCTTGAGAACATGGGGAAACATGTTCAAGAATATCCCACGAAGAAACCTTCCAATCTCCCACATAAAACTTTTAAGAAGTTTAAAAGGAAGGACAAGAAGAACGCCATAGTAATGAGAGAAGGAGGAAAACCATCTTACACTCATTGCAAGAAAATCAGTCACGATGAAGAACACTGTTGGAAACTACATCCAGAAAAGAAACTAAAATAGTTCAGTGGAAAGGGGAAGACAAAAATTGTTGCTACAGTGCAACAATATCTTGGTTCCGATTTAGGAGATGAAGAAAAGATCACAACAATTGGAGTACAAGGTAAAGATTCTCTTCATTCTAGTTCAAGTTCCAATAATGAATCTCATGTTGATGAATGAAAGAGGAATGAATTGTTTCACATCAGAGTTGTATCTAGACATACTAAGATAGATACATTATTTGATCCGAGTTCCCAAGTAAATTTAATATCTAAAGCACTTGTCAAGAAGATGGGTCTTGAAATGAAACCACATCCGAAGCCTTATCCTCTTGGTTGGGTATGTGCTAAAGAAAAACTTAATGTCACCAAACAATGTAGGATCATATTTTATCTTGCTTCAAAGTTGATTGATGAAGTGGATTTAGATGTTGTACCACTTGATATATGTGGCATAGTGTTGGGAAGTCCTTACATTTATGATAGAATATCAGTCTTGTTTCATCATGAGAAAATACCACCTTACTAAAGGGGGAGAAGAATATATCGTTAGAGCTCACAGCATGCAGGTAAATACAACACTTGTTAGTGCAGGAAAAATGAAAAGACTCATAAACACTAATAAGAGATATGTACTCATGGTTGTCAGACAGAAATATGTCGGGACATCTGACACTTTCCAAGGGTGTGATCCATCTCATAAAAAGCAATTAATTGGTATTTTTTCTAAGTATGATGATATTTTTCAGGAGCCAAATGGATTACCTCCTAAGAGGGAAATCCAAAATGAGATACATCTTCAGCAGGATTCTCCTCTTCCCAATGTGGGCATGTACAAGATGTCAGTTATGGAGATGACATAGATAAAGAAGCAGGTACATGGCTTATTGGATCAAGGGGTCGTCATGCCCAGTTCATCTCCTTGTGGTTCTCTGATCATGATGGTGCCAAAGAAGGATGGCACATGGTGAATGTGTGTCGATTACCAAGCCTTGAATAAAATCACGGTGAACAATCGATACCCTCTTCCTCATATAGATGGTTTACTTGATCAGTTAAAGAATGATGTTTATTTCACTAAGTTGGGTTTTCATAGTGGATATCATCAAATCAGGGTTGCAAAACAAGATGCATGGAAAACTTCCTTTAAAACCAAACGAGGATTGTTTGAGTGGTTAGTTATGCCGTTTGGGCTTTGTAATGCTTCGACAACTTTCATGTGTGTGATGAATGATGTATTCAGGCCTTTCCTAGATGACTTTGTGATTGTATATTTAGACGACATTCTTATTTTTAGATGGAATTGGTATGAACATGTGAGGAATGTAAAACAAGCATTGGATACTTTGCAAAGGGAAAATATATATGTAAAATTGTCTAAATGTGAATTTGGCAAGACTGCACTTGTTTACTTTGGTCATATTGTAGGAGGAGGACAATTGAAAATTGATCCTTCCAAAATTGATGTAATTGTAAATTGGCCTGAGCCAAAGAGTGTAACCGAAGTTAGAAGCTTCTTAGGTGCAGTACAATATTGGAGGAGTTTCATTTCCAACTTCTCCTTTATATCATTTCCTTTACATGCCTTAACTAGTGTGAAGAACACTTTTTAGTGGGAAGGAAAGCAACAAAAATATTTCAACATTTTGAAGGAGAAGATCAGTACCGCACCATTATTATCACTGTCGAATATTCAAAAAACTTTTGAGATCGAGACAGAGGCCAATGGATACACCATGGGTGCAATATTGATGCAATATCATAAGCCTATCTGTTACCACTTTGAAAATTTTAACCAAGCTATTGTTAACTATCCTACATATGATAAAGAGTTGTATGCACTAGTCTAGAGCGTAAAGAAATGGAAGCACTACTTGTTAGGGAAGGAAACAATCATTCATACATATCACCAACCCTTACAATATCTCCAATCACAGACCAAATTGCAACAATCTCGACACTATAGATGGATGGGTTTTCTACAACAATTTCATTTGGTAATAAAGTACAAAAAGGGTACAAGTAACAAGGTAGCTAATATGATTTCTAGACCTCATATTGCTGCTTCTATTATTTTGAATAATACTTCTTTATCTCATGATAGATATGTAGAAAAATATGCCATCGATGAATATTTTAAAGAGGTATATGCAAAGATAACCATTGGTGCACATGTAGAGAACTATTGTCTGCAGGAAAATCTACTCTACCATCTTGGAAAGTTATTTATTCCTACAAGTGAATGATTCCATGTAATACGAGAAGCTCACACTTCTCTTGTGTCTGGGAATTTTGGGGTAGGAAAAACTATGGCTCATTTGCATAGGTTTTGTTACTGGACTCAAATGAAAGCAATTGTAACTAAATATGTAAAGGGGTGTTTGATGTGTTCTACTTGTAAGCCCACTAATAGAAAATTGGGGCTATACTCACCACTTCCTGTTCCATCCCATCCATGGGAAAGTATCTCCATGGATTTTGTAGGGGGTTTACCAATGAACAAATGGGGTCATGATTATTTGTATGTTGTAGTGGATAGGTTCAAAAAGATGTGTATCTTGATGCCATGTAAAAATAATATCACTTCTGAGAAGACTGCTAATCTCTTCTTTCAGTATGTTTGGGTTCACTTTGGGTTACCCACATCCATTGTCTCAGATCGAGATACTCGATTCCTTGGGGAATTTTGGACTATCTTGTGCAGGATGATGGACACCAAATTGAAGAGGAGCACTTCTTTCCATCCACATACCAATGGGTAGACAAAGGTGGTAAACCAAACAATGGTACTTTTTCTTTGAGGCTACTGCAGCAAGCATCCCAAGTTATGGGATGAATAGATACCCTATGTACACCATGCGTACAACCGAGCCTTACATTCATCCACTCAAAGTTAACATTTTGAGACATGTTTTGGGAACTTACCAAAGGTTCCTTTGGACTTGATGTATGGGAGAGATGTCAATGTGAATGAAGAATGAACATAGGACAAAGCTCACAAGTTCCTTCAGAGGATCCAACAGATACACCAGGAAGTCAGGAAATAGTTGGAGAAAATTCAATTAGAGTATAAAGATTGGCATGACAATCATAGGGTTGATCATCATTTCCAGGGTAGAGACTGGGTATGCATTCACATCAACAAGGAGAGATTGAAGGGTGAAGGCAAGAAAATCAAGCCCATTCATTACAGACCCTTCACTATCTTGGAGAAAAGTGGTACCAATGATTTTTGTCTGGATCTTCCACCTTACATGCAGATTTACTCAGCTGTGAACGTTGAGAACTTGAAACTTTTTGAGCCTCCCATGATCATGGATCAAGATGAGGAAGTTTCAATACCTTCAGTTGATGATTTTGCACCTGAGTACTTGGATGAGTTATAGGAAGATATTATCCTCGACAGGAGGACAAGGAATTCACGCAGGGGTAATGTTGATTATCTTCGAGTAGGCTTAAAAGACACACATCCAAGAAAGACAAAGTGGATAGAGAAGGACAAAGTGAGGGACTCTTCCCTCAATTACCTGTTGATTGATGAAATATTTTGGTGGTCTAAAAAGATCTCAGTGGGAAGGCATGATCCAAAAAGGGTCTAGAGAAGGCTAAGAACAACTTAGAACTCACAGAGGCAACTCAGGATGCTCAGAATGAATCCAATAGACAGAGAAAGGGGAAAAATTCAAAGTTCCCAAAACTCAGTGAAAATGGCATGATCGTGAAGAGCGTGTCACAATATTTTTAAGGATGTAAACTACTTGTCAAACAGAGTTACAGATTGAAATATATTCGTGGTCAAAGTTTGGTCAACCTAGCCCAGTCAGTAGGGGATGAGTCATCATCTATACTGCTGATGTCAACATCTGTACGGATGACTCCAATGTTCATACAGTACACATGGAAGGAGAATGAAGGTGACACATGGCATGTTGATGTCATCATGATGACATGGAAGCACCAGATAATGCCATGTGTCACCTAATTTTGGTGCTTTTGGAACGATCTGTGGACCAATCGGATTGTGCCATGTGGCAGTCTGTATGGTTCGTATGGCTGACATGGCATGCTGACTTGGTAGGGGGCAGCGTGGCCCATTGAGAGGCCACCACATGGCCCAATCAAGGGCTACCACATGGCAGGTGAGAAATGCACAAAGAAAGCCCGCGAACAAAATTTAAAAAAACAATAGTTGGCGGGTCCACCAAATCTAGCGGACCATGCAAACTATAACCATGGTTGTATATCATTGGAGAAGGTTCTAGAGCCACTACTAAAAATAGCAGAATGAATATATATTTATATACACCATATAAAAATACCAAACCAAAAGGAGAGTCCATGGGGCTTGACGCTGGGACCTCCGCCATAACCAACGAATTAATACATCCGCCCCTAACCAATAGGCCATGGGTACCACATGGTAAACAACGCCCAGTTTTATTATTAAAAGGTGCATCCGCTCGACCATAGAGGAGGAGGCACACAGATCTTAGACCATCTGGGCATGCTTTTCAATGCAAACTACATTCATCATTGTAGGTTGCAGAGGGCACAAAAACCAAGACACAATTCTTCTTGGGCTTGGGAGTGCCTGTTAAGAACCAAACATCAATATAGCATAGAAAAACCTCAAGAAAAGTACTCAACGCCTTGAAAAAGAGATAATATCAGATAATAAGCCTCTTCGAGGGGGCAAC
>JASDQU010224943.1:0-10078 GCA_032191745.1 Picea mariana | reverse complement strand
TGCACTCTTGTTGTATCAGATCTTTTTTTTTGTTTTTATTAATTGCACCGAAATGCACCTCCATAGTGTTGGAAGGGGTATCCATCACACTTTGTGTGTGTGTCTGTGCACATATGCGTGCAACACTTACCATCAGCCCGAATTCTTTATATGGTATTTATATAATGTAATGTTTATATATGAACAAATTAACGCATAGCCCAAGTTGTTCATATACTATAAACACGAGATCCATAGAGGTCTCTTTTGATGCTCCCAATCCAGCAATTTTAAATTCTACCAAATGAGCAGGCTATTTAATTGCATTCTATTTCAAACTGGGCATCGCGAAAAAGAAAAGTACATTTTATGCTTTGCACTAGCATAGATCCGTCTTAACTGTGAATCTGTTGAATAATTTTCTATATCAACTATGTAGAAAGTATGCAACTTGACGTTATGTGCACAGAGAAGATAAATCTTGAGAGTGGAACTTAACTGACCTATATTGGCTTTTGCCCTTTTTGTTGAAGTATATTTTAAGAAAAAATGAGACGTGGCCACTGTTTCTCTGTCATCTTTTGAATAAATGTTAATGAGTAGAATAGGTCAATGTTAGCAATGATCGGAAAGAGAGAGATCTTGAGTAGATGCCCCCATTTGAAGGTGTTATCTGTTGATGCCACGCTTGGGCTGGCGTCCACAAAGAGAGATTAAAGATCACACTTGATATGAGCCATTGATAATCATCGCATTCATTTGGTCTTTGGTCTTTAAGGTTTTGTTTTTGTTGTGATATTTGTTTTTGTTGTGTAAGGCCTCTGCTTCCTTTACATTTTCAATATGTATGTCATTTATATTTATATTTGTTTTAAAAACAATTGTGCTTGTCTTGTAGGTTAGGCGGAGCTGGAGCTTGGAACTTGGATTTTCATCTAATTAAAGGGTTTCAGGGTTGGTTTAAATTTATGAGTGGGTACAATTTCATTCCTAAGTTGGGTAGGCGGGTAGGTAGGCCCTTAAGGCTCCAGTGCTTCAAACTAAAGCTCTAATACCATGTGTAGTGACCTCAATTAATTAAGCCTAAAAAAAAAAATTTACAATTAAACATAGAATTTCTTTCAATGCGTAAATAATTCATTAATCATCATATAAGCATTTAAAATTCTGCAGAAATTAAATTTATCCACAGCATGAAAATAAATTACATAATCATCACATAACTCAGCAAATTCAGAAATAAAAATACCTCTGCCTGATGCTATTATCCCAATATCCAACTATGCTCTCTGCAGCTTTGCCCAGCCTGATGCTCTGACCAAACCCTGCCCAAAACCGACTAACCACCCAGCCAGCTAGGAGCAGCCCTTCTAGCTCCCTAGCTCTAGGATTCCGTGAGGATTCCTGGCCCCGGAGCCCAAAACTCCCAACAACCTGGTGCCCCTGCAACAGTTCACCCTATCTCCAAAAGCCAAACTCCCAAACCAGAAAATATCCAACAGCAGAAATACAGTCCTCTCCTCCCAATTTTTCATAATGCCCTTCCCGCAAGCCTCTGCCCAGTCATATCTCCCCCCATTCACCGACTCCCTACCCTCCATCAATGCCACCCACCTTATCCATCCATTTATTACCCTATCCTTCCCTTTATTAACTTATCCCTCCACTTAATGCTTCATTCCCCCCCCCACCAACATACGTAAAGTCTTATAATAAAATAAATTAAAGTTTTTAAGCCATTTAATTCATTACCCAAATCATTGAATGTGTTAAGTAATCAATTAATTAATTAATTGACATTTATTAAACAAAAAATAAATAAATAATATTATTAATAATTAATCATTACTTAACTAATACACATTAAGACAGTTAATTAATTAATTAATTATACTTAATAAACCCTATGCAACTATTTAACCAGGGTTGTTACATCCCACTTGGAGAAATAGTCGATTAGGGCCCTCTGGCATCTCAAAAAGGCTGGACTGCTTCCTCTTAGACTCCAAGTTGTTTGATTGCCATCACAAAATTTGCACATGGGTTGAGGATTCATTGATTTCAGATCACAATATGATTTGCCTACAAATTGATGGGCCTTCTCGGAATAAAGCATCCCCCTTCAAATTCAATAGCTCCTGGATTTTGGATCCATCTTTCACTTCTTTGCTCCACTCTACATGGGAAGAGATGAGAAGCTAGTCGGACAGTTCTACCATACTTCTGCTATGTGATAAACTCAAACATTTGAAGAGAACCGTTATTAAATGGCATACTCTAAAAAAAATCCAATTAAATGCAGATCTTGCCTCCATCGAACAAGAAATATCTGTCTTTTTTGCAAAGTGCCCTTCTCAAATATTTGATCAAGATGATCTAGATTCACTCAAGTCCCTCACTCAAAGGAAGAATGATATCCTCTCTATAGAAGAATCTCCTTGGAGACTTAGGAGTCGGGCAATATGGATAGAAAAAGGAGATAAAAATACTAGATTCTTTCACAGGTTTGCGTCTCAGATATCCAGTCAAAATGTTATTTGGGATCTGACAGAAGAGGAAGGGAACCTGATTTCCACTGACTTGGAGTTAAAAAATATGGCTTTCAACCACTTCAAAGCACAATACAGAGCTTTTGATTCTGAGAACATTGATACACGACTTGATGTCCTCAAAAATGTTCCTCGGTTCTTTAATGAAGAGGATAATGTGGACATAGGCAAACCTGTTTCGATTACAGAATTAAAAGAAACTATCGTCATTATGCCTAAAGAGAAAATTCCTGGTCCAGATGGTTGGACTTGGGAACTTTTTCACAATTTCTTTGAGGTTCTAGGAGAGGATTTACTCAATGCGGTGGAAGAATCACGCATTACATATTATATTCCTGGGACACTTAATGCTACTTTCTATACTCTCATCCCAAAAATTAGCAAGCCGGTCAATTTTAATGACTTTAGGCCCATTGCTCTGTGCAATTTTTCCTACAAAGTCATTTCAAAAATAATCACCTCCCAGATCAAAGATAAACTAGCCAAATTTATCTCCATTGAGAAGTTCGGTTTCCTAAAGGATAGGTTGATATTTGATGTTGTTGGCATCACACAAGAATGCCTTCATTCAACAAAAGTAAAGAAACTTAATTCTGTCATTTTAAAGCTGGATCTTAAAAAAGCCTATGACAATGTTAGTTGGCAATTCCTGAGATTACTTCTTGACTAGATTCGATTAAATTAGTGTGTCGCTCAATGGATTATGAGTTTCATCACCAATGTTAATACGGTTGTGTTAGTCAATGGTGCTCCAACAGATTTCTTTAAATGCCATGGGGGACTACGACAAGGCTGCCCATTATCACCTTTGCTCTTCTTATTAGTTGTCGAGGTTTTTAGCAAAATGATGTCTCAAGCTGTAGCCTCGGGTTCTTTTCAGGGTCTTAAAGTTGCAGTCAACACCTTTATCTTGTTGGAGAAATTTCTATTTTTGATACACTAGTTCAGTGGGAGTAACACTAGTTCATTGGGAGTTAACTGACTAGTTCTATTTTTAGACTTTCTATTTTTACCATCACTATTATGCATGCATGCATTCCTAAGGAAAGCTAACTGCTTGATTGATTTTCTTAATTATGGAATGATTTTCCCTATATATGAGTGTATTCCACTCATTTATTGTATCATATTGATCATGATCTATGTATCGATCATCAACTCATTGCAGTAGTGTGAATATATTTTCTCATTTTTCAATATTGAATCTCTCTTCTTTTCTTGATAAGCTTTGTTTGTACTTGCTTTAGCTAGATCTCCTGTGTAGATTTCCATGAAACACTGACATGGTATCAAAGCTATGCTGCTTGGAGCAAGCCAGACAAGCCAAAGAATAAGGAAAATCGGGGTTTCGGCGTTCTAAATCCGTGGTCGTACCTTTCAGCAATTATTCCTCCCAAAATATTAGGTTTTTGAGGAAATGGTCCACATTGAGAGTAAATCGACCCATTTTGGAAGTGGGTTTTCAACCGTTTGGAGAGATGCTTTACCATTTTCTCAAAAAGTGAGCTGCAAGATAGCCTCCTGAAACTGATACGAATCCATGGTCGTACCTTTCCACATTTATTGCTCCCAAAATATTACGTTTTGGAGGAAACGGTTTGTAACAAAAGTAAATCGATCCATTTTGGAAGTGGGTTTTCAACCATTTGGCGAGATTCTTCACCGTTTGCTCAGAAAGTAAGTCACAAGATCATCTCCTGAAACTGATATGAATTCTTAATTTCTTAATTTTTCACTCGCAGATTGAGAGTAAATTTTTAGGGGTTCTTGGAATCAGTGGGAGAGATGGATATGACAACTATTATATAGTCAAACTTGGTGGTAATCCTCACACCATACAATTATTTTGATTGGAAGCCCAAGGCGACATTCCTATTCAAAAGAAAAGGACTGTATAATTTGACAATGGCGATAGAAACAGAACCTACATCAGCGATTGAGAAGATGAGATGGGTGAACCGTAAGGATGAGGCCATGGGACTACTTCTTGAATTAATATCCACTGATTTATGGTTTCATGTTGCTTCATGCAAGACTCCAAACGAGATTTGGACCACCTTGGAAGGTCTCTTTGGAAGGCAGGATGAGATGCGAGATCATATGCTTGAGGTAGAGTTGAATACCTTAGACCCTAAAAGTTTTGATAATATACAAGATTTTTTTACTAAATTTAAATCTTTGCTATTAAGCTTGGGTGAATGTGGTATTGATAAGTCTACACAAGAGAAACAACTTATTCTAACAATCTTGGCCAAGCTAGGACCAGAATACACTGTATATGTCTCCAATTTCCATTCTGGCAGATGTCGTTTTGGAACAAATTGGAAAATGCCTACGTTGGCTCAGTTCATTGAGTCTCTTACACAAGAGAAGAAAAAACTCATACATATGGGCCTCATGAAAGATCCCAAAGCACATGCACTCACCATGTAGGATGGAAAAGGGTCATTCAAACAAAATAGGAAGGAGGGATATTCCAAATCCTTTAATGATTCTTCAAGTTCCAAAGACTCTTCAGATTCCAAGAAGAAGAAGAAGGGAAAGCAGTGCACTTACTGCAATAAACCGAATCATGAAGAATCCACATGCATGAAGAAACAGAACGATCTTATGGCACATGCACTTCAGCAAAACAACCTTGGAAACTTCATTCCAGAGGGAGTCAAGAAGCAGAAGGAAGAAAATCCTGCTCCTAAGAAAGGTAATCATCATGCTCTTGTTGCAATTAATTCCTCATTTGATTCATGGATTATAGATTCTGGTGCAACCCATCATATGGCAGCAAAAGAGGAAGTTTTCTCTTCTTTGAGTCCATGCTCAAGACCCCCTATTCTCATGGGGGATGACACTCCAATAGTAGTAGCAGGAGAAGGGAGAGTGGAACTCCATAATGGTAGTTTAGAGAATGTTCTACATGTTCCAAAGCTTTCTATGAATCTACTCTCAGTTTATCAGATCACTCAAAAAGGTAAAAAGGTTGAATTTACATCAAATTCAGTTTCAATAATTGACATGCATGAAAATTCCATTATTGCAATTGGTGAGGTGGATCACAAGTCAAGGTTGTATAAATTCACTAAGTTTTTTGACGATGACTCCTCTATTCTACTTACACGTAAGGAGAGTACTTTACATGCACCTCCACTGAAACATGCATATACTCTTGTTCTTCCATTAGTTTCAGACATCAGAGATGATTCCATACACTTTGATTCTATACATGGAAATAAGCAGGTAGTACATCCAAATAAGAAGCCAGTGCCAAAGCTTCAGCAGATGCCCAAGAAGGCACATACCACACTTCAGGAAGCAGGAAAACTTTCAGGGAATCCATTAGATTCGAGGAGGACTCGATCTCAGCATGAGGAGCCTTCTCATGTATTTTCAGCGTCAGAACCTGCGATGCCCATGCATTGCCCATGCATTGCCATATGGTTCAATCTATTGATCCACAGAACTACAATAGGGTTGTGGGAAATCCATTATGGAAAGCAGCCATGCAGAAGGAGTATGACTCACTCCTACACAACCAGACTTGGAATATGGTTCCACGTCCACTAGAAAGGAATATTTTCAGGTGCAGATGGGTCCACAAGATTAAGTACAAGGCCTGACAGGTTGCCAAAGGACTTCATTAGATCCATAAAGATTTATACATCTTCACGAAGACTTTCAATGAGCAGAAGTTTCAGACTTTGCGGGATCATCTTGCAGTGAAGAACACAGTTGTCTAGCAATTGTTATTTTCTTGTTTTGATACATTATCTTTTGAGGGGGGGTTTTGTTCCCACGTGGTTTTCCCTCTTTCCTCAATGATCATTAGTTGCATTGTACATGAGTACCTAAAATGGCCTAGTAGTCGGGACTCATTTTTACTCCATAGTGATGTTCATGGGGGGTGTTGGAGAAATTTCTATTTTCGACACACTAGTTCAATGGGAGTAACACTAGTTCATTGGGAGTTAACTAACTAGTTCTATTTTTAGACTTTCTATTTTTACCATCACTATTATGCATGCATGCATTTCTAAGGAAAGCTAACTGCTTGATTGATTTTCTTAATTATGGAATGCTTTGCCCTATATATGAGTGTAATCCACTCATTCATTGTATCATATTGATCATGATCTATGTATCGATCATCAGCTCATTGGAGTAGTGTGAATATATTTTCTCATTTTTCCATATTGAATCTCTCTTCTTTTCTTGATAAGATTTGTTTGTACTTGCTTTAGCTAGATCTCCTGTGCAAGTTTCCATGAAACACTGACATATCTCACATATTTTTTTGGTCGATGATGTACTTATTTTGGGAGCTGGGAAATTAGAGTGTCGGATGACCTTAAAATCCATCCTCTCCAAGTTATGTGATGCAACAGGGATGGCTATAAACTGTCACAAATCATTTTTTCTTGTTCAAAATACTGATCAGACCTTTAAGCAGAAATTGACTTCAGTTTTTAATATCAAGATTGAAAATATTGATCAAGGCATGAAATATCTTGGTTTTTTCCTTAAGCCAAACAATTACAGAGTGAATGATTGGTTGTGGCTACTCCAAAAGATCGAAAAGAGGATAGGGAATTGGACTTTTAGATGGATATCTCTTGGAGGTAGACTCACCTTAGACAACTCCGTACTATAGAGCATTATAGTTTATTGGCTCAGCCTTGTCAAATTACCTACGTCTGTGATACACCGAATTCAGCTTATGCTCACAAAATTCATCTGGAAAGGAGGTAAGAAATGTATTGGTTTTCATCTTACTAAATGGAAAAATATGGACAAGCCAAAACTTTTTGGAGGTTGGGGCATAAAACACCTTTCTTGGTTTGCCCAATCATTGGCTGCCAACTCCTGCTAGAGAGGATTATTTGGTTCTCATCTTTGGAACTCTATTTTATCCAAAAAATATTTCAAGGGCATAGATCTTACCTCCTGGTTGCGCAAAGATGAACATAATACTCAAGGCACTTCCATCATTTGGAAAAAAAAATTGTTTTCTCTTCCAATTATTAAAGGATGGTTGGCTTGGGAGATTCGATCTGGGAATCGTTTTGTTTTAGGTTGTGATCCTTTTATTGGTTGCAATGACCATTATAAACTTTCACTTCCTCTCCTTCAAATACTAAACAGCTCAATGATCTACTATTTAGCTCAAGCATCCCTTCCTGGTGAGTCGAGTCTTTCACAACATTGGATGGAGTCTATTCAGTTTGGATTAACAGAGGAACTCAAATCCAAATGGGACAACTATGTTTCTACTTTAAGGAACAGTGGCATCAACCTCACAAAGGAAAATGATAAATTCGTTTGGTCCTGGAATAGATCCTCAGGTATAATCACTGCCAAACTAGCTTCTCAATCCATTTTATTTCTTAATAATTTGGAAGAGAAGAAATGGTGGTACAAAGCTATTTGGGGTTTGGACATTCCAATAAAATTGGTCTGTTTTATGTGGATGTGCCTTAAAGACTGCATACTTACTAGAGTTAATTACCAAAAGAGAGGAGGCATTGGACCTTTGGTCTGCAACCTCTGCTTAAAGAATGAAGAATCCATTGTACATCTTTTTGTAGACTTCCCAAAAACTCAAAACATTTGAGTTGAAGTGATAAAATCACTAAATATTGATAGTGATTGGAAGTACCCCACTATAGATGAAAATTTGAAACATTGGTTCTTTCAATTTCCAAAACTAAGACACATACCATTTTTGGTTTTTTGCAGCATCGAGAAATTCAAAAACAAAATATTGTTTGAGAACTGGAATAGAATGGATCCTGGGATAACCATTAAAAGAATTATTTCTTTAAAAGAATTTTCAGTCAAAGATGTTGAAGATAAATTGGATTTATTACTAAATCCAATATATTTTGATGATAATCCTATCGGATTTTTTTATGGTGCAGCTGCAGAGAATATCTGTGGGATTGGGATTTATCTAAAACTTTCAAGTAAGCACACAGTCAAAGCACATTTATTTGGAGGCACAGGTAACAATATGAAAGTGGAAATTATGGGTCTTTRGGGAATCCTTTTTCTCTCGTCCTATCTTTCTATTAAAAATTTGATGGTTCCAGGTGACTCAAAGGTCACTATTGATTGGATAAATGACAAATCCAACCTGAATCTAATTTATCTCAGTAGTTGGAAAGACAAAATCAGAAGATTAAAAACTGAGTTTGAGACTATCAATTTTATGCACATACACAAAAAATTCAACAAAGTAGCAGACAACCTTTCAAAAAAGGCACTTAAAGTTAACACAGGATGGATCTTTTATAAAGAAATGCTTGATGAAACTATTGTTAGTGCTAGAAAAATTCACATTTTCTAGGCCATAATTATTCAAGAAGTACCTTTTTGTAAATTGTGTATAAGGACCATTTTTGACATTATAAACAATACTACTGTGTATAATGTGCAAGAAGGAAAGACTATATAATCTTTTTGATCGATATTTCCTACATATATATGTAATTGAAAGTTTCATTTGATTCTAATAGAATAACAGTGAAACTGTTTTTTTCGCGTGAAAAAAAATAAAAATGAAAGATATGCATGTTTAATAAGGAGGCTAAAAAAGATATGTATTGGAAAAAGGAAAACATTAATTAATTTAAATTAATTAATGAAGGGGAAACTGTATTAAAAGGGGAACTATGTTATATTAAAAGCACGTGGGAGGATAAGGAAGGGGGTAGTATATATGATCATGGGGAACATGGGATACACCTAAATGAATTAACTAATCTAAACGGGGAAAAAAGATAAAGTGTCTTTTTAATTTAATAATTAAGTAAAGTGAACCTTTAATTAAATCATTTAATAAAGGTGGGAAAGTGGGTGGGGCTAGAAAGTGTGTATGAGTTAGAAAATATGTGGAGGGAGTTAGGAAAAATTAAAGTGAATCTTTAATCAAATCAAGGTGGGAAAGTGGGTGGGTCTAGAAAGTGTGTATGAGTTAGAAAAAATGTGGAGGGAGTTAGGCAAAAGGGCAATTAATTAATTAATTAAAGGGGTTAAATGAATGGGTTAGGATAAAGGTGAGTGAGGGTAGTGTGGAAAGGGGAAATGGGTTTATGATTAGGATAGAGGTTTAGGACAAAGGGATCTGCGTTTAGGATTAGGATTGAATTAAAGGGAAATGGGTTTTAGGGATAATGTACGAAAAGTGGTTTTATGACAGGAGAAGAAGAATTAACGAGAAAAGTTAGCCAAATTTGCTAAACTTTGTCCATGGAAGTGCTACCTCACCCCATGCACCCTTGGTCAAATAATGTCACGTAGATGCCACATCTCATTAAAACTCACCTACATGTCGGAATCTGATCTCGCCACTTGTCATTGTTGGAGATGACTAGAGTTACTAAATATAGCAGCTGCTAAAAATATCCATCCGGTCCCAAAATTTTGAAACTTGTCGAAACTGACCCAAACTTTCCATAAATGCTCGGCATGAATGGGCGAGCACCATCATGTGTTTACTGCTAAAAATAGAAAGTTGACCGAATTCCCTTGACTTTATACTCATTGATCTCGTCTTC
>JASDQU010224936.1:0-10884 GCA_032191745.1 Picea mariana | reverse complement strand
TACCATGCATGTAGAAAATGTACCTGATTAAATATGGACCGTTAATCAAGAATTAACCCATAATTAACCTCTGTCATAGATCATTGTGGTCTTGTTTAAACGATAATTTTAAGGAGAGATAACGATAATGTCAACATGAGGTACCATGTTGACCTGGAATGCCAATGTGTCCAGAACATGATAGGTGTCAGCATGTGAATGGAAATATATAATTGGTCGATGAGACATAGCATAGCCCCTTGGGGGAACTACATATTATGCCTTTGTTTTAGGTTTGGACGTCAGACCAAAAGTTTGAAATATCTCGATCATTGATCAAAGTGCATTTGGGATGTGATATTGGTAATTGATTGATGTGGAAGCCCTTAGACATTGACGAGAGGATAAATGACATCATGGTAAAGTTATATTGATGTCATCAGCCTACGTGTATGAGGAAGCAACGAGGAGGCTTGTAATTGGTCAAGGTAATAGGGAGTAGGTCCTCATCGAGTATTAGGGTTGGAAAGGTGAGATGAATGGGTTCATGAGTCTGCGAACCTAACAAAATCAAAAAATAATCTAAGTGTTGATACTTCACGAACGAACTTATGGAGGAGAGGTACAAAATTGTACATATACAAATCCACGATTCTACGTAGATGGAAAAGTGGCTAAGTGTTGAGACTCTTCAAATGAACTTATGAAGGGTAGAATTATGCATTCCTGAGTCTGCGAGTTCGTATAGATGGAAAAATAATCTAAGTGTTGAGACTTTTCGGGTGGACTTATGAAAGGAATAATTATGCATTCATGAGTCTGTGAGTCCATGAGCTCACATAGATGGAAATGACTAAGTCTTGAGGATTTCAGACAATATTATGAAGAGGAGGTATAGAATTGTACGTACATGAGTCCACAAGTTCGTGCAAGTGGAAAATGGTTAAGAGTTGATACTTCTTGGATGAACCTATGAAATGATGCTTATAGATTTATGCATCCACAAGTTCGTGAAGCTGAAAAATGGCTAAGTAATGAGACTTCTATGGTGGACTCATGAAAGGAAGCTAAAAAACTATGTGTTTGTGAGTCCGCCACCCGAGAGAGTGCATTGGAAGAAGGTTTGAGCAACGATGGTTGTAGGTGTTATCATTGAAATTTCATCCACAAATGGTTACAAGAATTCAGCATCGTCAAATAGTTATGAGGTCACCCATGGACCAAAATTACCACAAAGCATTTCCAAAGGGTAAAAAACTATACAACTAGTGAAAAAATTAAAGGGTGCTATGAATACATAGGCCGCACGTGCACATGCACAAAATAGAAAAGCAGAAATCATGCACATGCACATGATGCACGACTGTTGTCGCAAAAAGACGCACACCTGAGAAAAGATGCATTTATGAGAGTGGTCGGCCTCCCACTCACTTCTAGTTCAGCTTCCAAGTTGATTTGACACTCAAATCTGGACTGGATTCGACTGGGTGGCCGGTCAAAGATCTAGAAATGCCCTAATTAGCCTCTTTACACACTACAAACTAGTTGGACAATACCTCAAAGAAATGCTATAAAAAGGCCATGGATGATCTTTATTTTTCAAGGAATTCAATAACAAAGTTATGCTGCCACTATTCTCTTGAGGAATCCTCTATTCCCATCAAGAGTATACGAGCATCATTGCATTGGGAAATCCATCTCACCCCTTGAGTGGATTAGCAAAGAATTCTTTCACCATTTTCATTTTCAAAGTTGTAAGAAGATCTTATTTGTGGGGGTCCAAGAGCCCTCCCTTGGAGGAAGAAGGGACTCATAGTCCTCTTTCTTCTCGGTGTTTTCTTTCACTAATATCAACCTTATCATTGGTGACATGGGTCTCATTGTTTTTTTTGTCCTTCTGTCCCTATGTCCCTATGCTTATTAATTTAGTTGTTGTTTTATTTCTTAGTTTATTTCTTAGTTGTTCTTTTATATTTCTTTCTCTAACCCTTTTCCTTGCAGCTGTCCTGCTTAGCAAACCCAACTAAGCTTGCAAGCACCTCTATTTTGCTCACTAAGGTGACGAAAGAGGTGCTACAGATTGGAGACTCCACTGGGGAAAGGTATCAATTTCCTACCCCATTTGGGTTTTTCTAGATCTTCTTTTGGTTTATTTAACTTGCAGGTGCATTAACCGGCCTAAGCCGACCTGCTAAACATCCAATTCCAAGTTGAATTGATAGAATTCCATTCGGAATTTTCATTCACGACCATGTGTCATCTGTGTGCGGGTTTTTTGGCCCACAGACGCGCATCGTGCACACATGCGCCTAAGTCACAATTCTGTTCTGTGCACCTACGCCCATTAATTCATTTCGGTCTGCGCACATGCACTCAGTGCACCTCTGTCTCCTCTGAGACCTGCGCACCTGTGCAAAAAATACACATTGTAAGGTTTTTTGAGATTTGGGGAAGGCCCTTAGCCTTCTTAAAAGTGATTTCATGCATGTTTTAAGCTACACCACACTTAGTCCCCTCTTCATATAAAGGGATTAGTCAAAACACATAGGCACTTAGGAGGTTTAAAAATCATTATTTGCTCTTTTGCTTTCATTTTTGCCACATGGATGTCTTGCTTTGACTAAAGATATAAGTTGGAAATCATTTGCAATCACATATAACTTGCATTGGGACTAGAAGTTGGATAACAATCGCTTAGTATGCTCTTCTCTCGTGCCTCCAAGTGACCTTGAGAATCAGAAAAATATTGTGGGACAATTTCATCTCCCTTAAAAAGATTAAAACCTTTAGGAGAGGACAACAACCCTTCTTGGGACTCCTCTTAGTTTATTTTTTTTCAAACACATCTTAATATTGTAATGGGCCCATACATGCCCACATGCTACAAAGATAAGATAGTGTTGAAATTTACTTTCTTAGATTAAATCACTAAGGAAGTTTAAAGGTTTTGTAACAGGCCCATACATGCCCACATGATCACAATCTAGGATAGTTTCAAAGCTTTTTCTTAGATTACATCACAATAGGGAGTTAAAGGAATAGTAACGGACCCACATATCCACATGCTAGCTTCCTAGGGACTTTTTAATTACGCAAGGTTGTACCAAAGACACTTAGTTAATTAGGTAATCAACACTTGTAAGGACCAAACAAAGTCCATATGCAACAAGGTGACACCTAATTCATTAAAAATTGGCACACTTTTACACATTCACACACAAAAGTCACTTATCACTCACATAGTTTCTTCCAAAGGGATTCCGAAACATGTAGGTCAAAGTAAGTTTCCTCCAAAGGGATTCCGAAACACCCCACCCTTTTCTTGACGAAACTCCCATTTAAATTCAACGAGGCTGGTTCACATCCCCAACCTATCAAACAACTACATCTAATTTTTTTCTAAAAACTCACTAAGTTTTCCTCCACAGGAGGTGCCAAAAGAAATTTTTTAGTCTAGGTAGGATTTCTGGGATAGGCATCCAAATAACTCCCTGTTATCTGGTTCTCACATTGTCAAAAACCATAGAAGTTGTCAAATAGGGAATTGAAAATCCTCCAAGTCAAGTGTTCCTAACACCATAAGGCAGGGAGATACCTGTGAAGGGTTGAAGGTCGAGGTCCGGTTGTTCTGTGCGTCCCCCCTTGAGGCACCCACCTCTTGGATGGGATCCATTCCGTGACCCATTTCTTAGGCCGAAAATCTAAATGCCACACTTTGACCGAGGTACCTAGTGACCAAATTTTAGGACATCTACCCAGGTGGCAATTGTGGGCTGTAATTGCACCTTGATAGGATTTTGTGTGGCTATTGGGAAATATGGCCAGCTCTTTTGGGATATGCCCCCTTTACCCCTCATTATAACTGATTATTTCATCCTTCACTAGTTTCTCTTCCGGTGACTTCAGACCCCACTGTTGAGTACTATTGGAAGGTCCAATGCTATTTGAGAGGAAGGACATTACATCTTTTAGGACACAAGAATTTGTTTTATTTGATTCCCCACGTGGACAAAATTCACTTATCCACATATATGCTTCTTTTTCAAAACACTTTATGTATGATACACTTCTGATTCCATTTTGATTTGGATACATATATTGTGTAGAGTTCAAAATTTGCAGCAAAGGTTCTTGTTTACTTTCTCTCATCACATTTTGCACACATCCACTCAGCTATTCGGACATCATAAGGGACCCACAGAACCCCCATCGTTCCAAATGCTTACTAAACCTCCCTCCTATTTTAGGGGGAGTTCCTAGTCTTTCCAACTCATCGGCACCACCTTCACACACTCCTGTGAGTGCTACTGTCTTAGGATCAACTTTGCTTGGTTCCACATTACTTGGGTCCACTTCCCAAGTCCCTCCGTCCACTCGCTCTCCTCTACATGGAAGTAGCGAACCAACTTCCTCTCCAGGGGAAAGTACCAACCCACCTAGTCCCCCTCAAGGGCCAGGTTCACAACACACTCACACCATGGATGAAGATAATCCTCCCCCCCCACTGCATATGCCATATTTGTCCTCTCTTAACATACCAAATCTAAGAAAACTCACAAATGATCCTATATTGCATGACCCCACATGGCCTGCAATGCCCACCAAACTACCTTCAGACATCCCTAAGTTTGAAGGAAAGGTAGGAGATGACCCTGCCAACCATGTCATGAATTTCCACCTATGGTACTCTTCCAACAACATTATGGATGATTCCATTAGACTACGATTATTTCAACGCACACTCACTGGCCCATCAGCCAAATGGTATGTAGATGAAAAATCAGGGTCCCATGCAACTTTCGAGTCCTTGGCCAAATTTTTTTTGACCTTCTTCCAATTAACAATCTACCATGACAATGGTCTTGAACTACTCTCTAATTTCAAACAAACCTCAGCCACACATATCGCTGATCACATTCACGAGTGGCATAGATGACGTAGTTTATGCAAAGATGAAACCACCAAACAACAGTGTCTTGATTGGTTTCTCAGATCACTTATCTCTCTCCTCGATAAATATGTAGCTTCCACCTTCCCTCAATTCGAAGAAGAAGCCATCAGCAAGGCTCACCAATATGACCTCATCTATTCACAATTAGGGTACTTATACATGGTACTTCCTAATCTCCCCAAACCCGGTATGTCTCACTCAATAGACAGATTGATTGGTAATACCACACCATAGTCCTCAACCCCAACCACCACCAATATATGGCACACCCCAATATCCGCCGGCATATGTGGGAACCTCTTATTACCCCCCACCCCCTTATCAATAGACATACCCTAATGCTATTCCTCCGCCCATCAGTGGGCCACCACCGACACCCCCACTACACCCACCCATCCAGACAAGTTCTGGTACTCCCTCTACCTCAGATTGTACTATGAGTACTAGCAAAAGAACCATGCCTTCCTATGTACCTTACAGATCACAACCCCCACATAATCCGTACTTTCCCTTTCCTAGTCCTCCACAACCCATGGCACCCCCACACCCTCACGTTGGGGTGAATTTTTTTCAACCCTCTCCCATTCAACAATATCAAAATTTTGAACAGCTGAATACGGAAAATCCGACCCATCCATCGAATAATGCCAAAAATAAAGGAAAAAATAGGAACAATAACAACCCAAGTCAAGGCGGGAATCAACCCCAATAAAACCAACCGACTGGGGGCAACCAAAACCAAGGGAATCAAAACCCCCAGGGAGGTAATAACAACAGGCGTCAAGGGAGAAATAACAATACTATCAAAACCAACTTCCCTTGTGCCCTTTGCGGTGAGTTCAGTCGTTATACTCATCATTTCCCCCAAATTGCTGATTTCAATTGGCTGAAAGACTCAGGCAGTCTACCACATCCTCTAGCACCACCTGCCCCTCAGCAGGCCCCACAAAAATATGTGCAACAACCCCCCCCCAGTTGTGCTGCAGAATCCTATTCCACACCAAGGTGTGATAAACACCCAACAGGACACGCAACCTACCCCACCTCAATTGGGACAGTACCTCAATCCAAACAATCCAGTAGATCGCACGATCCTCCTTACCAGTGAGGAAGAAATCCTTCTGCAAACACATAATTGTCAGTACCATATACTCGTTGAGTCCCCTCTCATTCCTCCAAAAACAATCCCAGCACCAACGGGACCCCCATTGGTGATCTCTCACCCTAACACAGAACCAACTCTTCGCATCCCTCACATCCCATTGCATAGGAATGTCCACAACCCACATGCTAGGGCAGCTCATAATTACAGTTTGGTTGATGACTTAGCACAATCCTCGACTGCCATGTTAGCTTTAGAAGTCCTTCATACTTGTCCCACTCAGCGGAAATAATTACTCTTCACCTTGGGGGCAGTCGACCCCGCAGATACTCGACTCATTACGTTTGATCTTGATAGTGGAGAACCTCGCCTTCCCGCTTTGATCGCTTTTCAAATCCCAGTGAAAATTCAAAACATTACAGTTCATCGGTGCATCATCGATGAAGGTGCATCCACATGCATTATGTCCAAGTCTGTATGGAAGAAACTTGGTTCCCCCGAACTTATACCATCTGCCATTACCTTACGAGATTATGAAGGATGACCATCATCTCCTGAAGGCCTCTTCCAAAATGTCCCCGTAGAACTCGGGGGCAAGACTATTCTCATCGAAATTGAAGTTATCGACACCCCACTCGATTATAATATCCTGTTCGGTCATAGCTACATGTATGCTATGAAGGCAGTTGCCTCTTCCGTCTTTTGAACAATGATGTTCCCCCATAACAGGAAGATCGTTACCATTGACCAAGTCTCACATTACGAGCCTAACCCTTCTTCCAACATCGATAACATTCTTCCTCTCATCCACACAAGTCATGATGCATACCCACTCATCGAAATGGGTCCCAAAATTTTCAAAGACCCATCATTGTTAGGAGCTTACCATGGTGCACCACTTCTCCTTCATCCTTCCAATCAAGTATGTGTCGTCTCATCCATTGAAACTGACATAGAGGATACCCTTCCTCCTAGGGAGGCTTCTATTATATAGGATGTCCCACTAGTCATAGAGCTCCCCCCTCACAAACCTCCTACGAACTCGTCGACCCCACCAGTCCACGATTTCACCTCTCCCCAAGGAAATATCCCAGTTTGGGAGACAGTTCCCCAATCCATTACTCAAATTCCCTTCTTCTGCCCTCCACCTGGCATATAATATTTCCAAGTAGCCACAACACTTACCCTCTCTAATATGGTGTTAGCAATTCCAGTTTTGGTATTTAAATCCACCAGAGATGGTCCCTTGACCATCCCTTCCCCCCAAATGGAAGGAATACCAATGACGATTCCCATACTCACTCCCACCATACCCTCTACACCCCCACTCACTACTCTCCCTGCTACAGCTGGGGGTAGGAGAAAGAAGAAGGAGCCCATAGATTAACTTCCCCCGTGCATCCAACCCCCTTGCACGCTATGTGAGAAAGATGGACACCAAACCAACAACTGGCCATCTCTACCGGAGTTACAGAACTTGATTCCACTCAATCAAACTCCATCAACACTCGCCACCGTAGCAAGTACTACCATTACCGCCCCTCACTCAAGTAGTAAAGGGCTGCGAACCAAATTCACTTGCACTATATGTTCAGAATATGGCCATTATACACACCATTGCCCAGCACTACCACGCTTCCGGCAGACATTAGCCACAGTACACCAAAGCTTCCAGAGCAACCCCATTCCAACTACGTCATCCCTACCAAAAATCATTGACATCCATTATGTCACAACTTCAGTCAATGAACATATGAGATTCCCTTGCTCTCTATGTGAATCCTTAGATCATTTTACATACCAGTGTCCTATAATCATTGAATACAGACAATGCCAATTGAACCTGATTCAAAGACCCATAGAATTGATGGTTGACCTTACCGCGTCACTAGAGATTCTTCATCTCATTTCTCCCGAACCCAAGGCCCTCCCAACGCCTCCGTAGTTTTTGGATGACTTATCCGAGGATTCACCCCCAAATCCCCCCAATTCTCCCGCTCATTTCCCTATGGAAATTTTACATCCAACTACCAGGGGTACTCCTTAGTACTTCGATATTTGGTTTATGTCGAGCGAACCATCGCAATTTCCTTGCATCGTCCCCCCTCCTTCTTCATCACCAGGGGGCAGCCACATGACAACAATCACCGATATCACTCTTCATGACCCCTTGTATTCCTGCCAATTCCACTGTGACGAGGAAATACTCGAAGAGTTAAACACCCCCGACTACACATGGGATGCGCTACACCACCGAGCACTCTTATTTCCACAGGAAGCCTCCACGCCTCCTAACCAACACCCCATATACGCGGTCGAAACTAAGTATTTTATCCCATCAGGTCATATCGACTGGTTCAACAACCCCATTCCTGCCCCTGATGCTTTTGAAGAAGGCAACATGGCCAACATTTCCCCGACCATCAAAATCGACATTTCCATAAAAAATGGTGTCGTCGAGGAAATCACCATTGGAGACACTTGCACTCCTCAAGAAATCACCACCTATAAATCCCTCTTCCAAGAATATCAGGATATTTTTGCCTGGTCATACACAAAAATGCCTGGCCTTGATCCCTCTACCGTTGAACATCGCATTGACACCTAGCTCGACATTACACCAGTTTGTAAAAAACAATGACTTCTTCACCCATCCAAAGCAGTGGCCATCAAAGATGAGATTGAAAAATTACGCGCAGCTGGGTTCATCTACCCCATCACCTATACCTCATGGGTTTCCAACCCTGTACCCGTTAATAAAAAACAGGGTACTATCCGCATCTACACGAACTTTCACGATCTCAATCACGCCTGTCCCAAAGACAACTTTCCAACGCCTTTCATCGATCAAATTATAGATGACTGTGTCGGCCACGAGGCTCTCTCCTTCATGGATGGTTTCTCTGGTTATAATCAAATCCAAATTCACCCAGCCGATCAATACAAAACCGCATTCACTACCCCTTGGGGTACTTTTTCATATCGTGTCATGCCTTTTGGCTTAAAGAATGCTGGTGCAACTTTCCAACGGGCTATGACATACATTTTTCACGATCTGGCTCATATCATCCTCACATAATTGGATGACCTCACAGCTCGATCCAAGAAATGCACCCAACAGCTTGATTATTTACGGATCATCTTCCAACGGTGTCGTCAGTACAACATCTGCTTGAACCCCCTTAAGTGCGTGTTCCGCGTCACTGCAGGATGCCTCCTTGGATTCATCATTTTCAAAAGTGGTATTACCATGGACCCCCTCAAATTCCAAGCTATCACCGAAATTCCACCTCCCAGAAATTTACGTCAACTCCAGAGCCTACAAGGAAAAGCTAACTTTCTATGGCAATTTGTCCCAGACTACGCCACTCGCGCACATGGTTTCCTTCGCTTACTATGCCACGACATCCCATTTTACTGGGATGAACATGCCCAAAAGTCATTTGACGATCTTAAAATGGCACTCTCCAATGCCCCTTTAATTAGTGCATCCGACTACAATCACGACTATATCCTCTACATATCAGCATCAACTGTCTCAGTAGCAGGAGTTCTTGTTCAAATCGGTGATGACGATCGTGAGCATGCCATTTATTACATTAGTAAAAATTTCTCAGGGCCACCCTTGAAGTATAAACACAAAGAGAAACTAGCCCTTGCAGTCATCCTCACAGTCCAGAAAATGCATCATTACATTCTGCTTCGCAAGACTAAGGTTGTAGCAGATTCCAACCCTATTCAATACTTGCTCAGTCGTCGGCAAATTAATGGAAAATTTGCCTGATGGATCGTTATCCTTCAGGAGTACGATCTTGAATTCTTAACACCCAAGAGAAAGAAAACTCTCGTCTTCACCGAACTTGTTACGACCCTCCCCTCTGATATTACCAATGTCCCTGTCAATACTGACTTTTCCGACGAACATCTCTTTTACATCACTTCAGATGATCCTTGTTACGGTGACCTCCTCATCTACCTCCGAACTCAAAATTTCGGTAACCACCTTTCATGAGATGATCATTGTCGTATTCTCCACCAGGCCCCCCACTACCTCCTCATCGGAGACATCTTATACCGGTGAAGGGTCGACACCATTCTTCGTCGATGCCTGACTGTTGTCGAGGCCGATAGAGTCTTGAACAACTGCCATAGCGGCGCATGTGGGGGCCATCATTCGGGAATGTCCACTGCTTTGAAAATCATTTGAGCAGGTTAATTTTGGCCTACATTGTTTCACAATTGCATTCATGTCGTGAAACAATGCAAGAAGTGTTAGATTTATGCCAACAAAGAATAAGCACCACCTGTTCTTCTTCATCCAGTCATCACTGTTGGTCGTTTTTGTAAATGGGGCATTGACTTCATGACTTGTAATCCCCCCTCCAACAATGGACACAAATATATGGTCGTCGCAGTCGATTACTTCACAAAATGGGCAGAAGCTATGCCCACCTTCAACAATACCACTGACACTACAGCCCTTTTTTTCTTTAACCACGTCATATCCCGCTTTGGAGTACCACTCCAACTAGTTCCGATCACGGGAAACACTTCGAGAATGTAATGATCCCAAGCCAAATTATTTCTTGGAATCATTAACTACTACTAATTTATTGATTTATTAAGTGCATACAAGATTCATCAACACATGGAGATCACAATATATTCAAGATGTAGAAGCACAAGCAAAGATCCGACCTTTTTATTATGAGCAATGTAAGATCAATACAATAGATGGCCGATCTAGCATAAACCTTAGATGGTTGTACAAGCAATAGATATGAGCTGCTACAAAATGCTCCCGACAATACAAAATAAGCCTCCAAAGGCTGGATATACAATGAAGACTAAA
>JASDQU010224935.1:3257-14368 GCA_032191745.1 Picea mariana | reverse complement strand
TCGTGAAACTAAAAGCTCAGCTAGAAGAAGCCAGAAATATTGAAGAAACATACAAAGGTTAGATGGAAGAAAAACAATGTTTGGAAGTCGAAAGAAAGGAAGTAGAGAAAAGATAAAAGATTTTGACAGATCATCTTAACGAAAGAATAGAGGAATTAAATCAACTAGTTGAAGCAAAATTTGGTCAAGAAGTAAGAATACTTGAAAAGGAAATCATCTCCTTGAAGATCCAACTTGAAGAAGAAAAACGAACATAAGAAGTCATGAAGATTCGGGTGATGGAGAAAGAAGAAGAGCTTGAGAAGCTTGAAGAAGGAGTTGTCACATTGAGATCCAAAATCGTCAAGCTCAACAATAATGATGAAAAGACAGAAACATCCACATCATCATTAGAGAATGTTTAAGAGAAGAACTCCAGGTTTCCAGAAAATAAGAATGAACAAAAGAGTAAGAGTTATGCAGAAGTACTCAAAAGAAGGAATCATGGTCAACCAGAATCAAAGAAAAATTATAAAGATACATATTCAAGAAGACCCTCCACATTCAAGCCACAAAGAAGCTTCAATCATAATGAACGGATCAACAAAAGAGAATATCATGATCAACCAAGACAAGATTTCAGAAGGACTACACCAAAAAGAAGATCATTCACTCCCAGGTATGTAAATTTATTTTATGGTCATTGTTTTTATTGTACTAATTTTGGACATGACGTTGGAGATTGCAGGGGTTATAGAAGAAATGTTCAAGCAATAAATGCTTATGTGGACCCACATAACATTGAATGTTACATACTCCATAACTATGGACACATAGCTCGTGATTGTATAAGCATGATGTATGATTCTATGAAAGAGAACATTGATATCAGATATAAAAAAGTATGGAAAAGACAAAAAGAACATGTAAAGAAAGATCAGATGAATGAATGACACCTAGAAGTCATACTCTCAGGATTGGAAATAGTATTAGATCAAGAAAAATATACAGGATAAAAGGAAGATGTCGGATGCAAGAATGTTTGGAGAAGAAACGAGAAACAATCAGAACTGGTGAATAAATACCAAGTCCCAGAGATCGCAGAATTGGCAGTAGTGCAAGAAAGAAAAGAAGAGCAGGTGAATAAAGAACATGCTCAAGAGACTGTACTTTCAAGAATTGTAGTGCGAGATCAATCCATAGGAAGAAAGGAAGAAATATGAGTTCAAAGAGACGATGAGTCTACAGACGAAGATAAATACTACTTCACATTAGGGTGGATTCCTCCATTGTTTTTAGCCATTAGGATTGGAGACTCCCAGTAAATATGAATATTGAACAGGGGAATGAGTGCAGTAACTACTACAGATGAAAGAACCATCCTTTGAGAAGTTTGCAGTATTTTCAGAGACATATTCAAAGTAATCAGATAACAGAAGTACATAATTATAGATGAGTCAACATTATGGACACTTGAGTAGTAGAGTTATGGAAAAATTATGACATATGGACAGAGATGGATACTTATCAAGTACAAAAAACTTCAATCAGGGAAGATGCATAACAATGTATTTACAATTGGAATCAGTGGAATTAATTGGAATCAGTTGGCCACAGAAAGGAAAGAAGTGAAAGGAACAACATAATAGGGAAAGAGAAACCTACAACAGAAGCTATATCATCAGAGGGACATTGTTGAATAATATGGTCATGACAGATCATTTGAAATCAAGTAATGAATGCTTTTTACATATATCAGAGAATTACAAGAGGAATCACCAATGGACAATTAGAAAGCATTGGAAGAGAGGAAAATAAAACTTACATGTATCCCTACATTGATCTACATGACATATTGTAGAGAAGTTAAGGAAAAATAAATGATTAGAAAAAGAGATCCATAAAGGAAGAATCATTAGCATGCAGACATGGGGAGACATACCGACAGGGGGATTTATCTGTTTTCCCATGATGTCAAAAGTGAAGAGAAATAACAAAGGCATGGAAACAAAGAGAAAGAAAAAAAAGCATGAAGACATGGGGAACATTCCCAAGGAAAGAGACCCTTTGCCATTGATGTTAAAGGGGAAGAGTGAGAAACATTGATGAGGATCAATGGTCACAGGGGAAGCATGAGTGTTGGACCATCAATGTTGCCATCAATTCCAAATGGGGATATTGTTGTACAACTGGTTTGGATACTTTCTTTTCATTGATGTCAACCCTTGGAAATTGATATCAACTCTTGGAGAACTCCAAAATCCCTAGAAATATGGTTGAGATTGATGGTGAGTTAGTTGTCATTGATGGAGAGTTAGTTGTCAACAGATGTGATGGGTGAATTTGATGAAGTCTGTATGAAGCTCTAGAGGTGTGGTTATGGGACCTAAAATTAGTTGAGGAATATGGAAATGAAGGACAATGTACATGCAGGTAAGACACTCGTGGATGTATATTCCTTGTCATGCCATTTCCGGTGATAGGTGCTACGCCACGTGGTTCCTCACGGTTGAGGAGTTACGAGGTCATGAAGTTGGAAGACCCAAATATGGGTTAAGAAGACCCTATGGAAGCCTCAAAGATGGTTTAAGAATCCCTTAATTGGTTGCAAGTCATTAATGAAAGGTTAAAGTCGTTGTAACAAGAAAGTTCAAGAAGCCCTAAAGTTAAGGAAAGAGGTTACTTAGAAAAAGTATATATACACCTCAAGAAGTCACTCATAAGTAAATTTTACACACATTCTATTGAATATATTCTATGTGAGTAAGTGATTCTTATATGAGGTAACCAAGGAGATCTGAGGTGAATTTCAGAGGGAATATGAAGTAAATAAGTGCGAAACTCTAAGGGAGGATGTGTTCTAAGGTATGTTATTTACAAGTAATCTTACCGTTTTCACTATAACTTTATTTATAGAATGATTTAGATAACAAAACTTGGAGGTGGTTGAGAAGACATATGAAGGTTTTTGTGGTAATAATTTCATATTTTGGGTCATTGTATTTTCTGAGATACACTCTGTGGAAAATAGGGTTTTTGGCTAGTTCTGAAACTAGTCTCAAACATGTGTTCCATGTAAAAAAATCATAACTTCATAGAGTATCCAAATTCAGTGAGACAAAATGAATTGGATAGAGTGAAGTGCTTAGTATGTTTTGTATTATTTTCATATTTATATATCAAATATTTTGTGTGTGGCATGCTCTACAAGTTGGCTCTCTAGAATAAGCCAAAATTCAACAAGGTTTGCCATTTTTTCTATAACTCCTTTTCTGGGATGTTCCAAGCAGTGAAGCTTGGAGGAATTATAGAGAAGATATTGAATAATATTGGGTACAAGTTTCATACCTTTATTCATTACAGGTATGGATTTATTCTTGTTGAAAGTTAGGTTTTTTGATTAATCCAAAAACTAGTCGCGTGAGACTAAGGTAAAGTTTGATGAAGATGTTTTTCTCTTGTTACTGAAGTTGAGGATAGTTTGCAGGTCTATGATCACTTACAATAGTTATGTTACATAGTTACAAGTATGTTTATTTTCATTTTTTGAGGGTGTTATAACCGTAATTTGCACCAGACATGCTTACCTGGCATTAGGCCATCTCAGATTCCTTCTTTGCCAAAACACTGTTGAACAATTCTTCTTAAAAACCTCTTTTATAAAGGCCCACATGCCCTACTCCATTACTGAATGCATGTACATGCTAGCTAACCCAAAACAGCCCGCATGTACCTACAAAAGCACCAAAAAAGGAAAGTTGCCAATGGAACACACAACTTTGGGTAAGTTAACTAAACCTTCTAGCCATGCACGACCGAGGGTTCGTCCAAATACCTAGCTTCTTCTAACATATAAAAGAAGCATTAGGGGTCCCATTTGGAGGAGGAGAATCATAGTAAAGAAACTATACCCATTTGCACATTCCCTTTGTCCCAACCCTTTAACCATCCTTGTGCAAGAAGAGATACGGAGCAAAGAAGTTGGAAGACAGTTGAAGAGGAGCCCAGAACCAGGTTCACGGAGCAGTAGCCAGCATCGACATTGTAAGTTGATTTATTAAAGTTGGTGATAAAGAAGTATTTTTCCCGTCCTGCCATATGAGGTGTTCATAGTTTATTGCATACATGTTTGAATCTCTAACCCATTAATATTTAGATCAAATGCATGTAGAGTTTGTTGTGTATCTTGTGTGAGTGCAGGTCAGCCGTAGGGGAGAGTTGCAGTCAAGGAGAAATCAAGTGTGAAGAAGGATCGATATCAAACGTCCAAAATAAGGTACGCTCACTTAACTATGTATTTGCTTAATAATAATGGGGGTTAGGTCTGGGACGATGGTAGAAAATAGGATTCTTTAGGTCTTTTCTACATGCATAATTTAACCCTAGATGCTAGTCCGTAGAGGGATTTCCCACTCACAATAGAGGGTTACATGTTGATGATGTTATGGTGCATGCTTGAGGCAAGTCTTTGGTATATTGTTGAGGCATTGGCACATGCTTGAGGCACATATTAGGTGCATGGTTGAGGCATATACTTGGTATATGATCTTGGTTGTTTGGTACTTTGTTGAGGTACACCATTTATGGTACTTGCTTGATATGTCCTATGGTACATGGTGTATGTCATGATTGAGTGATATGGTATATGGTTGAGATACATTGTTGGTACATGGTATGGTACATGTGTTGATGTACATGGTTGATATATGGTATGGTATAAGATTGGTACTTGGTATGGTGTTGATATACATGGTTGATGGTTGAGGCATATGGTACAAGTTATGGTGCATAGTTGATGCACAGGTTGGCACAGGTGTTGGTGCATGATTGATGCATGGTTTGGTACAGGTGTTGGTGCATGGTTGATGCATGGTTTGGTACATGTGTTGGTGCATGGTTGAGGTTGTGGTACATGCTTGATACTTGATATGRTATAGGTTGATGGTTTGGTACATGCTTTGGTACATGGTTGAGACACATATCTTGGGATGGTATGTTAGTGATCTTGGTACATGCTTGGTAGAGGCAAGTGTTGGTGATGTTGRAAATCTAGTTGAGAGTTGTCCTTGGTATATAATCCATGTGATAGGATCTGGTTGAGTATCAGTGACAATGATCGATTGGACAGGTTGATCATGACAGATTGGATACAATGACAGGTTGACAKGTTACAGATTGATGTGACAGTGGCAGTGAAAATGGTAGTGATTGTGGTAGTGACAGTTGGTCTACATTTATATTTTAGGGTGRTAGGACGGGGTAAGGAAAGGGGGTTGTATCCTCCTTCYGATTGGATCCGAATAATAAAGGAGTTGGAGCTTCCTTCAAGTTGGATCCTGAGAATCAGGGGGTTGTAGCCTCCTTCTGGTTGGAGCCACAAAATTCAGGGAGTTGTAGCTTCCTTCAGGTTGGAGCCTGAGAATCAGGGGGTTGTAGTCTCCTTCTAGTTGGAGCCAGAGAATTCAGGGAGTTGTAGCTTCCTTCAGAGAAGATCCTGTAAATAGGGGGTCGTAGGATCCTTCCAATTGTAGCTAGAGAATTGGGAAGTTGGTGCTTCCAATGAATGTATTCTTTGATATATAAGAGGACATTATGTGTTTTTCTCCTATTTGGGTTTCCACGTAAATTCTGGTGTACTGTGTACTTGATGTGATGCTGCTTATGTTCATATGCTTAGGATACACTGATGATATATTAATGATATATTGTTAATGAATTTGAATTTTATATATTGTGGTTAAAAGTGGTATAAGTGCTCACACTGATTCACCCTCCCCTCTCAGTATTCCAACAAAACAGTGATAAAGGATAATAACAAATAATAATTAATTGGTAGGAATCCCCTACCTATCTCTTATTTGTTTTATTTCAATATTCCCTTGTAATTATACATCTTTGCAAAAACATCCTTTATATTTCCACAAACTAATAATGACTTAGAACATGGGGATAATAATGAATTTGGGAGAGATGGAGGGGTTTGTAATGTATGAAAAATGAATTAAATGATAGGAGTGTATGATGCATGCTCATAATCCAAATATAATCAGTTTTCTCATACTCTTTCACAATCGTTATGCCTTATACCAACCAAGATTCAAACCATATATGCAAAAATTGCCAATACATATTCTTTCTTATAACCATTATCCATTTATACAACAATGGAAAAAATGAAGATTTAAATGATGCATGATTTGGGACTTTGTGGAATAATGCTTGGAAAGTGGAACAATGAGGGGGTTTGGTCCTGTATGTATAATAGGAAACAAACCAAATCTTTTTTTAAATGGTTATATCTTTAAATACAATAAAATGTTCTCATCTTCGACCCATATAATCAAAACTGTTGTAATAATCTTGTCAATTGGTATCAATTTCATTAAATAAATGTCGGGCTTATAATGAAATTTCAATTCCTGAGTATATATATATATATATATATATATATATATTGCAACATAACTTGTTCTTAGATTTCAATTCCATGCATTGATAAACATCTTATACGTTTGAAAACAAGTATTTCTTCATAACAATATCAATCTTTAAATATTGCATGCAACCAAGTTAAAGTAGACCTCATAATCAAGTTGGAGAAATGAAAATATTGTCATGCATTTCATAATGTAGATTGTCCCTTTAAACTTTTTACGCATGTGCTATCATCTTAGGAATAACTGAAAATAAAATCTTCACTTGTTTTCTCTTTTAGGAGGGTACCATCTACTAATTATGTTTATCATAATAAGATTTTAGTATGCCTTGCAACTATTTGCAGGCTATATAATTAGTGGAAATTTTTCGAGTCATCAATAAGCAATATGGAACAAGGAGAAGCTCGACAAAGCTTTTCCAGCTAAAAAATGTTGACCAGAATCATGGTCAATAAGATGTCCATGTGTACTTGATTTTCTCCATAACCCATATCTCCAAATTGGATGGAACAGGTGGAAAATATCTCAACCATGAACGTGACTGCAGGACCTGTTCGACATACTACAAGAATGTTCCAGTAATTCCATCATCTCGAGTAATTAACACATTTCATTCATTAAACAAGGAAAAATGAAATACTCAGGCTAAGATTATTACCTTTGAACCAAGAATGCGTTTTGGAGACAAAATGGTGAAATATATATCATTATAGGGTAATAAGGTGGAAAATGGAAAGGTAAATAGTAAGGTAAGGTCCTGCAGGCTGTACTGAAACACATTAAAAACATGAACCTACATCTCCTTGATGTCTAAGGAGTACCCTACAAGACCCCGATGATGCAAATTCCACTCCATATTTCTGGTGTAGACCTTCCTTTGTGTCGTGGTCGCCATCCTGGTCAACGATTTCCATAAAAAGTAAGGCAAGTTAAGCCTTTGTCCCTTAAAATGCAATAAAAGACTGATATGGTAAATGAACATAAGGCTAAAATGGTCGTCACATGTAATATACTTCTGTAGCACTATTAGTATACTTCAATATCTCCTTTTCAAAAGGCATCATGCTATCCCTTTCGACCACTTTGTCTTCATGCTACTAAACTTAAAGAATGGAGAATAACTCAATTTCTCTATCTTCCTGCTCTTGAACCAACGTTCACTGTCTCGAGGGAGCTCTGTTGCATGCACAATATAGTCCTATGAGATCGTGAGCTCCAAATCCCTAATGACTTCCTTGCTTCCATCAATTCCTAATGTGAATGCCCTGGTAACTTTTGAGATGTGCCCACTATACTTTAGGAAGAAAGGTATCCAACTTGCCTTTTCTATTTTCTTTTTGCATTTTGGGTAGGATTCTAGTAGCTCGGTCCCTTCTAGTTCAATCCTTAGTGTGGACCCTCTAAAAGAGAAAACAAGTGAAGTGTTTATTTTCAATTATCCCTAAGATGACAACACACAGATGAAAAAGTTCAGAAGGATAATCTATGCTTATGAGATGCATTTTTGTTTCTCCAGCGTAATTATGAGATCTGCTTGGTTGCATATGGAAGATTGAGATCATTTTCAAAAGGGTTTCATATTACATACATCTATTCTCATAAAGTGTCATTACATTGTGATTATATCCTTGACTAGTTTTGAGTATGTTTTTCCTCCTTGTTCTTTCATTATGATAAGGAATTTTTCAAATGAACCTATGTAGCATTCATTCACCCACTTTCCATCTTTTTTGCTGCAAGACTATCAATACAATTTATTATGGAGTTAACCTAGATGAGTTTATATATAATAAGACTCGGGTTCAATTATATGGGTGCCTTTTTGGTTTGAAAACAATATTTTGGTCGAATACTCAAGCTTTCTTAGCTGTTCGATGACACGGGAATAAGAAATTGAACTAAATTTTTGTGGGTTCATGGTATATTTTTTCAGAAATTTAAAACCCATAAAGCTCAAGGCTTTACCAATTAATACTTTGTTAATATATGATTGATTTGGAGTCTTGTTAAATTTGGTTTCAAAACTGCATGTAATTGTTTTTTCCAAGCTAAAGGTCGATTTTGAAACCTCGACCTGTTAGTCATACACAAAAACCCTTTTGTTGAAGTTTTGAATGTATGGATCATAAAGGCATGTTGTTGAAGAGTATTTCATTGATTTTAATTATGGTGTTTGGATTTTTTCTTTTTGTTCCGACTGAACTCATTCTAGACTTTTCCTTTGAGTTTATCTTTGCTTATAATCTTGTCGACTTTGAATTCAAAGTTTCTTATGTTCTGATGTGCCAAGTCTAGGGCCATATTTGAATACCCCATCTTAAAATTTTCTATGAATATGCTCTGACTGATTTTTGAACTCACGATGATATAATACACTCCTTTGTAAGTTTCAAAAGCATGCAACATAGACGATAGCTTTGACTTCTACATGATGGGTTTGCAATCTATGAAGAAATTCGATACAATGTTACACTATTGATTATAGTGATGGGTTTACGTGGTTTCAGAGTTGGAGAAGCTCTGTTTTGATACATTGAAAATATTGGTTATATGATGATGCATAAGGATTGAACTATAAGTTCTGTTTAGAAAAATTTGCATATACTTTATCAACACCTCTTAAAGGAGTTAAGTAAGGCTTCATGCAAAGTGTTGATGCAAATATTGTTAATTGGAAATCATTCTAAATCCCTGATTAATTATAGTCAAGAGTATGAAACACAAGAAAAAGTTTTATTTGTTTTTATATACAGGATCAAAACCCCTCATTGTATCACTTTCCAAGCATTATTCCATGAAATCCCAAATCACATATAATTTAATGTCATATTCCTCCCCTGTTATATAAATAGAAAATGATTTTAAAAGAAGAGTTTCGGGGCAATTTGGCATACACAATATGTTTGATGATAGCCACGGACAATTTTAAAGGATGTGCGAGGAGTATGATGATAATTTTGCATGTACGATATTATCACCCTATAAGTTATAGGATCAACTGGTGACTGGGATATTATCTGTCTCTAGTGTTTTTGTTGACAAATGATTTTTCATTCTGCAAATAATTTGGAAAGAAAAGAAAAAGAAAAAAAGAAAAAAGAAAAAAAAAAGGGCATAAAATAATTGAAATAAAAGCCCCATGCAATAATGGTAACTTGGTCCATACCTTTCAAGCATGGCCAAGATCTTTTTAAATTGATGTTGATAGGGTAGTGAATGAATTTGGCTAAACAATTTAATCTTAGCCAAAGTGTCTAGGTTAGATTAGTGAATAAATATGGCAAGACTGTCTAATCTTGGTCAGATAGCCCCAGGGTAGAGTAAATTCTTAACCCAACAGTTTAATCTGGGTTAATTATCATAGGAAGATAGGTTAGTATGTAGGCTAGTTGCTTTATTGTNGGTAGTGAATGAATTTGGCTAAACAATTTAATCTTAGCCAAAGTGTCTAGGTTAGATTAGTGAATAAATATGGCAAGACTGTCTAATCTTGGTCAGATAGCCCCAGGGTAGAGTAAATTCTTAACCCAACAGTTTAATCTGGGTTAATTATCATAGGGAGATAGGTTAGTATGTAGGCTAGTTGATTTATTGTTTCATTCCAATAAAACCAGCTTGATGTAAATCTTGCACCATGTTTCATGTGATTAGAAGATCGTTTGGTCGAAGCCCCATGGTGGTGTCTACTTGAAAAATTTGGGGAAAAACCCATAAAATGCATTTATCCTAAGTTTTTTCCCAGCGCATGTGTTTTCCGCTACCCATTTATGCTCCCTACACATATCGACGGTCCTGATTGTGGCGCCCAGATCTACGATGTACAGAGCATTCCGGACCCCCCCGACCGGAATGCTTTTAACTAGGGGGGGGGTTCGGAATCGTTGATAACATTTGCGCGCATCTGGATGGCCCAGGGTTGAGCGCTTAAATCAACGGTCAATATTGGATTCCGGCCCCCCCCGTCCATTCTGCCTTTAATGGAGGGGGGGGGGGTCCGGAATGAGTGATAAAGAGTGCACTTAGATCTGCGGCTCAGAAACAGGCGTGCATATCAATGACCCAAAATGGATTTCAGACCCCCCTGGATGATCTACTTTTAAATGAAGGAGGGGGGTCCAGAATGGTTTTTCCCCCTCTGGCGGGTCTCTTGTTATACGTGGCGTCAATCTATTTTCCCCGAAGTCCTGTCACCATCTGCTATCTGACAGACCTCCGTCACCTCCGGACGTCACCTTACACCTTTTCCAAACTGGTCATGTCCCATAACTGCTGTTAGTCCTTCCCCACTTTCACTCATGGCAAGCCTCTTATTATGACTTTTACCTCCAATCCCTAGCCGCCACGTCACCCGTCCGTACCTTTCAGCCACCGTCACCAGCCATCTCACCCCCAAATGACCCGTTGTCCATTTATTACTGGATAACCTATCCGTTATCCAGCTGACCTGTCTCCTGCGCCCAACCAACCCCAGTTTAAATAAAACCACCGTTATTTCTCTTATTTTTGCTATTCACCCATCGCACCAGAGAAATTCACCGCTTACTCCTCTGTTACATTTCGTTTCCCTCACCCATAGACAGTCGACCCCACTAACGTTGTGTTTTATTGCAGGTACTATTGCAGAGATGGCGCCAAAATCCAAACAAGTAGAAGGAGAGGAGAATCCGTTTCTCCCGCCTCCTGTCGACCTGGACA
>JASDQU010224929.1:0-11133 GCA_032191745.1 Picea mariana | reverse complement strand
TGTAAAATCAGGGACATAAACATGCCTTTAGCTAAGCATTCATCTTGGGGTCACAATTCTTCTTTAAGGTAATGTTAGAAGGCGAGTTAAGGGGATAAAAGTGAAACACTCCTTGTTGGGAAGCATACATACATGGATATGCACCGAAGTCCACTACCGGAATATTTAATTGTGATTGAATAAGTCTTTTTATGAAGCATACACCAAAGTATGCTACTAGAATATGCCAATAAACCAAAGCATGTTGAACACTGCCATTTTTTTAATGTGAAATGTGAATATATGAGTTGTTGGTTGTATTTTAATTATACGTTGCTTTAATGTAAGAGGATTTGCTTTGTATCTTGACACAGTAACAAACATGCTAGTTTATATTTACCTATCTATATATCTATATAGTAGAATATGATACACAAGTGGAATTGCATTTTCTATTGTTTTTTTTATGGATTGTTATTATAATTCTTTTTTATGTGATATGTGTGAATTGATGTTATGTATTGTAGCTTGTTTAAAATTCTTAAGAAGATAAATGGATTTGTAACTCATGCTTATGGAAACTAGTGAGTAAGTATGTTGTGGGTGTTTTTGAAATTGGAAAATGGGCAATGATTGCTCACAATAGATTGAGTACATCTATTTTTTTTTTAGGGATGTTGGGTTGGGAATGATAATAATATATAAGTAAATATATAAACAAAAATATAAAAAATTGCAACGAAAATAACTACAACTTGCAGTTATATAATCAATAGTGACAAGTTTCAAAAGGTTACACTTTGAGGTTAGAATCAAATCAAGGTTGATATTTGCAAATGTATAAGTCAAAACACTAATTGAAAATAGCATTTTAATACTGTGAGAAACTGCGACAAGCTTATCTACATGATTTGCATTTAATATCTTGGTTATGGTCCATCAATAACACATATCCATATACAAATGTTAAATTCCTACCATCAAATCATTCAAAGAAAATGTCGATTTCTATGTCCATTAATAAAGATTAACACTAGTTCAAATATGTACTTCATTTCCACCTATAAAATATAAATAAGAATTTTATTGCCAAACATTTAGCCAAACATTTAGCATGTAGCATTAGGTCCTTTCAATACATTGTTACATTGTAAAATTTTCTATAGGGATTAAAAAATAACTTGAAAACAATAGGTTCAATCGACATGCATTGTAAATACCTTCATTGTAGTTATATTAATCATCCAATTAAGTTAATGAGGGTGGTTCCAAACATGGTGACTGCCAAAATTTATGCTATATAATGGTATATGGGTGCTACCCCCACTTCAAGCAATCATAAACAAGTGGAAATGTATAAGTTTAGGAAAGTGAGAGAGGCTTTCCATGGCTTCAACTTCTTCTATGTGATCAACCATGGAATCAACCTAACACTTATTCAAACAGACTTGGGATTATGGCTATGGTGCAGAATACAGTGAATCAAACAGACTTGGGATTATGGCTATGGTGCAGAATGCAGTGAATCAAAAAGTAGAAAATAGGGGTATGTTTCTCAACAACACACAAAATATATCACAGATTGCTTAGTTACACACAAAATTGCTTGGCTCTCGCACACAAATTCCAATCGGAAGTTCAATCATATTCAGAAACTCCCATTGTATGTGGTCTCCTTGAATGACATTGGTTTCTTTCACTTCGGTTTTGGTGGGAATAAGTTAAAAACATCAAACAAGATTTCAAATTCTTGTTTTCATCTCAGACGATGTATTTTGCATCCTTTAAGATCTTGAATTTTGAACAGTACCATCAAATTTAGTACCTGGGTGTTGTATCATTGTGTTAAAAGATGAAGAAAATGTGGACGATTGCTACACATTAAAAGTGTTTTCCAGTAAGAAACTTGTTGTTGTAATAGGATGCTGGAAGGGAAGGTCAAATTTTTATGGTTTCACAAATATTATGTCACACACTCAAATCCAATTTGTCAAGAGGCATGGTTGGTTCATTACAGGGCGCCATTGAGGAGTAACGTCATCCAAGAGTGCCAAATCATAGTTTAACAACAATTATCAGGATGTCAAACAACGCCCAAGTGCTAGTCTAAAGGAGTGAAACAAATAATGCCAAGGGAGACAACTCATACAATTTCAATTTTAAAACCAGTAAAATTAGCAACCCACCGAGGGAATTCATGAATTCTCAGGCAATTGCAATTTTTAAATCAATTAAAGGATCTCGATTAAATTGAGAACACCAAATATGTTCTTGAAGTCATTTTCAAGCGTAGATGTTGATGAGATTACCAATTTTTTTTGGGGGGGCGACATTGACTGAAAAGGTAGATTGTATGGAAGGGCCTTCTATTAAGGAAATCCCTATTGTGACAGGGATTCAATGTTTTATAAATATAGCTATGGAGTGAATGATACTGATGGTATGAACCCTCTATCAGTTCATCATCTAACAGGTTGATCTGTGCCACCAATTTTGAAGGAAACAACTACAATTAGAAATGAAGACAGTTGCTTTTGGGTGAAAAACATAAATAATGTCTTTAATGCCTTCATCAATATGATAAATGCTTAATCATATGTATTGATGCTTTATTACTTGAATTTTCCATGAATGATAAACGAGTGTGAATCATAAACCTATAATATCACTATGGATATCGACAATGTTGGCCAAATGCAGTAGCAAGGAAAGTGTTAAGAAATAGGCAATAGATTTCACAAAGTGTGGGTTATTGTAGAAGTGAAAATCAACTGTGGAGTTCACAAAAAATCGCGGGAGGAACATTGAACATATGAGAGCCTATAGATATGGATTTAATACAAAGTAATCCTAGCATGTAGAATATATTCTAACAAACAATATGGATGGAATTATTTGACATACTCATTGGATACATAAATGCAATTACTATAGAGTTTGCTCAACAATTGCCCAAAATGCCATCGTAATTCGAGGTTTTTAGGTTAGCACAACATTTTAAGATCTTGGATCATTAGAGACATTGGAGGATCATTGGCATTCCATATTACTTAATGAAGTTGCTCCAAAGGATGGATATAGAAGTCCAATCGAGAGCATAAGCAGTTGTATCACACCATGGGTTGATTAAGCTATTTGTTTGTGATGAATTATGAAGAATACAACCATATGTCACATGGGACATGTTCATTATCCATCCTGAAGAAAATGTAGCATCAGAACCATGTATTGAAGACTCATCACATGCTTTAGAACATGTGACAACACTAGTAGGTGAAGAATCCATGGATGCTACAAAGCCTATATCAACTATTGCATAAGAAGTAGCAAAGTGTGAAGAAGGAGTAGGAGGATATCTCCTCAATAGATTAGGAATTAGAATCAAATATTTCTAGGGATGTAATGGAAAATACCTTAGCCCAAGCTAAGGAGCCATTTGATATTCTAGATTCCCCATAGCAAGAAGATCTTGCCACCCTGTTAGGGGTTCCAATTGTTAAAGGAAAAGAAGAAATCAACAACCTTGTTGATGAAAAGACACTTGTGATACATGAATAGAGTAGCTATGTTATTGAGCATATGTCGAAGAGGATAAGGAGATATGGTTCAAATAGGCTGCAAATGAGGATTCTAACACACATTGTGGCCACAAATTCAGTTAAAGTTTTGATGAGACAATTGTTGATTGCTCAAGGTGAAGTAGCAATGGAAGAAATAAGAAGAATAAAAAGGTGAGAACTTTGTTTTTGTCATTTGAGCGTAACCAACTAATTACTTTGCTTGAAGAATTTTTTTATTTAACCTCAATAGATTTTAATAAAAATTTAGAAGTCCTCGGTAATGAAAATACCAAGATAAAAATTGACCTAGTAAAACAAATGCAAGAAACTACAAAAAGGGATTAGGAAATTGCAAGATTAACATATGTATGTGGGGAGATTATTGAACAAGCTTACAAAATGTTGGCACATAGACCACTTGCTAGGGTCTATGCTTTATACTTAAAAGATCAATGGTACAAATTTAACATTGAATGATACATATCTCTTATGAAGACGGATTTCCAAAACACTTGGAAATTTTGTGAATTGTATTTTGATATCACCCCTAAAAGGAGAAATCTCCTTTGCAAACCTTACCTACACAACTAGGCGTTGCAACAAATATTGAGGTCACCAAACCCTTATGTTGGGGGTGTGTAAATATGAGCATTTAAGTATGGGTTCTAGAATGAAACTATGAGGTTCATAACTACAAAATAACATGAGCCTAAAGAGATTATAGTAGAATTGAAGATAAGAGTAGAAGGAGCCAGACCAAGTAAGGTATGGAAAAATCATATTCACCTAATAGTATATCCATATGCCTACCCAATTCTGGAGAGAAGACACTTGGAGGTTGCAAAAAACTCATCAACACCTCCATAAACGAGGTACTGAGGAATATAGATTCGAGGTGACAAACACTAACATAGAAGCTATGGTAAAGAGAGACGCACTCACTACTAGGACACAAGACAATTCTCCATAGAGTTGATTTATATATTGAAGGTCTCAGGGTGAACATATCCTAGTGGATAGGGTTGAAGTTCAAGTCCCCTTCCTACTATACCCCATTCCATACTTCAGGTAGTCAGGAGAACCTAACATTGATATTCTAAAGGCAAGAACAATCCAATGAAAAAAGATGTATTTCAAGACATTTAAACTATTTTTACATTAAAAACAACAATTTCATCAATTCAAAATTATAATTTTAACAAAAATAATGTCCAAAAAAATATAAAAAACATAAAATATTTAACTTTTTTAACACATTTCCTATATTATTATTATTTAATATTAAGTTTGACTAACATATATGTAATTATATCACCTTAAACTAGTCCTTAACAAGATCCATACCTTTGAGTGATGAGGTGCCTCCATTGTTGCTCCTCTCCATCATGCGATTCATCACATGACTTAATTATATTTTAGAATATTAATTAAAGATGTAACAACCTCTACAAATTAATGACTAAAGATGAATACTTGAAATAGCTTCTCTTCGTTTTGAGAATAAATTATTCTCTACTGAACAGGACCAACCACATGAAGGTGGAAGCTCTTTTGGTCCCTCCCCCCTCTCACATCACTCTCATTTCTCCATACCCAATCTATCTATATTTTACAACTATAATTAGAAATGACAGTAACATTAAATGTAAGCAAAAACAATTAATCATCATGTGCTAAAACAAAAAACATGAAAGCAAATAGCATTCATGACATTTAGGAAAACAAAATACATTACATTGGACCAGAAATATATTGGATTTATATTAATAATAAAATGTCTAATCATTTGTTTTTCTTCTTCTTCTTCTTCTTCTTCCTAGTATCCATGATAGCACAAAATAAGTCGTCGTCATCAACATTTAACTGATCCCCCACAGTTATTGGGTGTTCTTGAAGTGTTGCATCATCAATACTCAACACCTCATGCCATGATGAACTTCTAGTATTTTAGCGTGGAGGTTCACGATGCGCATGGGCATCCACTGCTGCAACAAAAAACAAAATTCAAGTGATATTGTTATTCACTGCTCCTAGGGAAATTTAATTAATACATATTTAATTACAATGTTTTATACTTGGATTAGCGGGTGTAGTAGAAACAGTAGTTGGTGGCCGCATTGTTGTTTCTGCGCTTGTTGATCTTCGCTCTTGATCAACATCTACACGCTCTGCCATATGAAACAATATAAGTATTTAGTACAGAATATACCCTAAATATTAATACTCATTGAAAAATGGAAAAACATTAAAAATGTGCGCATACCACTATGTAACGGTCCTTTAGCAACAACGCTTGAATCAATATGGGGGTCCAGATGTGGTTCATTGGGTACATCAGGAGCATTGTTAGCATTGTTACTCTCCCGCGAATGTGGAAAAGACACACATTATTTTACATTTTTAATTAATAAAAAATATATTTTACATTACAAGTAATCAATGAGTAAAAACTAATCGACAAGTTTTTAATTTCATTTTATTTACCATGTCCTCCAGAGAGACACATGGCGATTTCCCCAAGATTCTTCGTCGTGCCACCACTCCATCAAAACCCTGTGTGAGCCTGACCTTTAGATCTTGTTTTGTGGCTTTCTCGTTGAATAAATCCTCTTGCATTGAGCAATATCAAAATCATTAGTCACTAGGTACAATGAATTACATATTTTGTGATGATGATAAAAAAAAAGGTAAAATGTTTAGGCACTTACAACCCGTGCTTTCAATCTCCTATAACCACCTTGGCCCAATTTATGTTGGCCGTGTTTTTCTTGTATTGCCTTTGCTGGCTTGGAAGTGTCTTGGAGTCTACACAATATTTTGAAATATGTTAGATATTGATTGTTTTCCTCGTAAAGTAAACAAAAGACCATAATAGTAAATTGAAAACACCTCTTACCTTCTAGGGCCAGTTGGTTTCTTCCCTTGTGCTTTTATCGCTAATTCTATTGCATCGAGAATAATTTCTTTCCACTCCCTCTCGGGGACAACCAAAGGGCGTTCTCACTTGGGGTCCTGTACTAATTTATTCCAACACACCTCTCTAACATGTTTCAAATGCTTGCCAGTTGTTTTTAGGACTTCCAGCTTATTGAATGAGTCACCAAAATTGCCAACCAGTATGGAGATAAGAAGGCTTTTCATTTTTGAATCTTGTTGATTCCATCATAGTCGAATGGTGGACCCGAAAAGTTCTAATGCATAGTCATGCAAACTATTGTAGAACACATTGTTTCCTATAAAACATTTTCATCATTAGTAATTTAAATCTCACTGATATGTGATTCTTTAAACAATTATATAATAGGAATCTCTATAAAGACATATATTAAATACCTGGTAGCTGTACTATTTTTAGAGGAACCATGTCCTGGTCGACCAAAAATGATACCGCGGTTGTTCCTGTGATTTGGATACATGTAGCACCAGGTTAACAATCAACGAAAGAGTGATCAGATCCATGATCATGTGCACCACCTGCATGATTTGGCGTGTGTTGTGGGGGCGTGGCATCACCCCTAGAAGGTATAGAATCAGTCTCAGGTGACACACTTGGGGTGGAAAATAGCCTAGTGGCTATGTGGCCATGGAAGTCCGTTGTTGCAGTCCCACTGCTGCTACCAGGACCTTCCCCTTTCCCTCTCACTGATCTCACAAAATTCTACAATGAGAAATATGTGTTAATTGCATATATCAAATTACAAAATTTAAAACCAAAAATTGATATCGTTAGATGACATGAATTACCCCATAATTTGCTATCTTAATGCATAATTCAACTATCCTTTTGAAATCCTTAGCAGTTTCTGGCCCAGTAGTGACCAAATCCCAGAATTCCCTATTGGCCTTTCTTAGGGACAATTCAATTGTTTGCAAGGGGTCTATAGAATCAAATATGTCTTCATCACTTATATATTCATCATTTTTGGTTGATGCGGTGCTAGGAATAGGGCCTTTTCCACACTCAGGGCCTTTGCTCTGATCACCACTCTGGCAGAATTTCAAGAAGAATGTTAGTATGTGCAAGAAATATTGAAAAAACAATATATTAAATAATGAAATATTGGCAAATATTATCAAATGAAACATTCACACATACAAATTAGAAAATATTTGGAAATGAAAAATCGAGAAAAAATTAGCAAATGGAACATTCAAAAATAAAATAAAATTTCATCACAAATGAAACATTCACTCTATTTTGATGGTGATAAACTTGTAAACTCTTGAATTGATTCTTCTATAAGAAATATTGTTGGGTTTTCTTCCAAGGTTGGTTTTCCTAGGATAAATTTTTGTGTTCTTGTGTCTATTGTGCATGGTTAATATTTCTAGATCTTGTTATTTCTATTGCATTGTAATAGTTGAGATTCTCAGTGTATAGTTATTCTATGATAACTGTGGCATGAAACAAAATTTTGCATTGAAATTATAAAACAATAACTATCAGATCCGAGATTCAGAGAATTCAACAAGGATGTAGTAAGGTAGTTTCCATTAGAGAAAGTGATAAGTCGGCTCTATCAAATGAACATTTCCAAGCCATCTAGTGCAACATAAGGGATTGCAATGGAGGTATGTATATACAACATTGATTTATGTTCTTGGAAAGGTGAGGAGGTCGGTAGAAGCATTGGATGTCTTTCATGTGATGTGTGTCTTTCTAAGCTAATAATGTGGAATTTCTACATTGAGATCCTTGGCTTGAACCAAATGTTGTGGTCTATAACGTTGTCTTAAATTTCCATGTTCCATGTTCCTTGGATGTAATGGAAAGGATCCTTTTGGGTGTTGCAACAAATGAGGCAAAGAGGGTCAAAAGTTTTTCCAAGATGATTTGAATGGGGCAAAAGGAGGGCTTGAAGCCCAAACCATTAGAAAGGATGTGCATAACAGATTCAAGGGTGCAATCCAAATCCCAAGCAATATGGGCTAACTTCATGAAGGTCAAATATGGAAAATTTGGAGGAATTCGAACCACTTTATTCATCAACACAAGGGATAAGTTCCTTTAAACACAAGATTTGAAATTATATAAGAGAGAAAGTGACCAGATGCAAGAGGGGGGCATTTCCCAATTTATTGGAATGTAAAGGCCAAGCCTTGGCCATCTTTGTTTGCAATCTTCACAATTGGTGGTTAAGGTTTGCTTCTATTGATGCGATTAGCTCTGGGTTCAATCAACTCTGGTCCTTCTCACCGAGATTGTCATCTTGGAAACATTTTGAGCTTTGGAAGGTGGTCTGTTTGGTGAGCCACATATGAAATGTGGACCATATGTGGAGTTTTGTATGTGTTATTTTATGTCTTGTTTTAATTTTTAGTATTTTTATTCTTGGGGTAAGCGACCTCTCTTAGCATTTCATTCATAACTTTTTCTACAAGAAGAAAAATCAAATTTTGTTGAATATTCAATGAAGACTTGCGTCATTCTATCCATGAATTGGTGATATTATGGTTGGGAAACTGTAGGTAAGATAAGAGAGGGATGGAATAGGTTTTGTACCATAGCAAAATAAGACATTCCTGGGTCGACTCGATTCAGATTGTAATCGACCAAAAACTCTTCGCCTGCCGTTATTATTTTCACTGCACATACAAACATCCTATTACCTTCACACTCCTTAAAAACGCAATTGGGTTCCTTTCTTGTCGTCCCAGGCCTTGTACTGTTTATAAGACCTGCAATATTCCCCGATGCCTTTGGCCTTCCATCAATATACATAGTCTCTCCTTTATTTTTATTATTGTCTTTCAGCTGTATATAATTTGCGGCGAGTGTGTATTTCCGCATACTAGGCATATATTGGACCAACCTCAACCATACTCCATTAGTGTAACATGGTCCAACATAATCAAACAATTCAAATAATCTTCCATATTTTACCTTTATGTCGTCCATGGAGAATAAACCAAGGCCATGGATGGATGATGAAGCAATGCGATACATCCTCTCATTAACACAGAAGTCAGTGTCCAACCCTTGTAGTTCCTTGGGTACCCACTGTTTAAGTAGGTGTTTGTACCTAAAGGGAACCTTGATGTCACCTATGCTCTCATCATCATAAGAGCATGATCCTCCTTCAACAAGAAAGAATTTCATGCACCTACTAAACAACAAGAAATAATTTCATGCACCTACTTTATTCTGACCTTTTAACCTCTAGTTGATTTCACCTTGTAACATGTGTTGGATATTTTTTCCCTTGTCCCTCTCAAAATTTCATTGCTCGAGCTGGATGATAGGTCTGATAGATACATATTTGGTTGTACCTACACTCCATCGAGGGAGAAGGAAATGTTAGTCCAACGATATTCATATTATAGTATAGCTAAAGATAAACATTGAAATTATAACTTGATATGTAAGACTTTTGCATCTAGGGTTAGAGCCCAACCTCTTAGAAAACACAAAGTCCTTCTTCACTCAGTATTTTGGGTAGGTGTTTGTACTCTATTCACCTAGGTATACAATCTAAGGACATGAATCTAATTAAATTGAAGAGTTTGTAAACTTTGTTTCTATTTGGGTGACCAATATAGGCATCAATTTTCTCTAAGTGAGATATTCTAAGGATAGTTTTCAATCAGGGCATGAACATCCTTTTTTTCTGAATCCAATGTGAAATGATGTAAATTTTCCACATGATGAATGCATTGGATGGTCCTTCAACATATGACATTATAGGCATGCAAAATTACCATCTTTGTAGTTCATGGGTCGCATAATATAGTTAGAAAACAAATCCACCTCAAATAAGTGGGACTCGTAATGAAGTTCTTTATTGAAGATTCAATGATCTATTTATTAGTGTTGAAAACCATAGTTTAGCCACATCACACCATATATACATAAGAATAAAAAATGGTGGTAATATATTTAGGTTACACTGTTGAATAAAACATGAAAATATTTAAGATAATCCGCAATATTGAAAATAGGGGCACACTAGGGTTGATTTTATAATACAGTAGGGTGTGCTTTGGGTGTAGCTTGATCAAAATAATAAGGTCAGGTGGAAAAAGGCCAAATCTGAGAAGAAGGACTTAGGAGAGGAGTATGCAAATCCAAGAGAACACTGTCTTATGAAAGGATTATGTAAGTTTGTGGATGAAGCATAAACCCCAACAAAGAGAGTAGCGAATGAAAAATGCCACGAAATTTGAATAACTAGTAGGGTTGTGCAACAAGGAAATGAATTGTTATGATGTAATAAAAATTATAACCTCTGAGAAACCCTAAAATGCATAGCAGGCGAGGAAGAAGAAGACTTACCATGGCTTTAATCCCTCCCTCATCCGTACGCCTCTCCCTCCTCTGTACAACTATTTGGGCATCTGTGCCTCTCCCTCCTTCGTGTACCCCTCCTTCTCCTCCACTCTACAGACCGCGTGCCTCCTTCTCTGTGTGTGCAGACATGCTCCCCTCCTTCTCCTCCACTCTGCATACCGCCTGCCTCCTTCTCTGTGTGTGCAAATGTGCGCCCCTCCTCCTCCACTCTACAGAACGCGTGCAGCTAATTGGGGGCAAACTAAAAAATTATGAGTGTGGAACGAGTGGTTTTGGTTTTTTAAAATGTGTTTTTTGGTTTTTGTT
>JASDQU010224927.1:1626-16522 GCA_032191745.1 Picea mariana | reverse complement strand
CCGAGGAGGAAAGAATCAGAAAATAAAATGAACTTAAGGAAGGACAAGCTCCACTTCAAATGAAGAAAGATAAAAAATACAAGGAAAATAAATTGGTTGATGAGGAATAGTCCAAGAGATTGCCTGATGAAACCAAATCTAAATGGGAAGTTGAAGAAGTTGAGGCTAAGAAAAATGTAGATGAGTTATTGAAACAACACCAGTTATAATATTTGAGTCAGACGCCAAACACTCCATTAACACCCAATTTGGATATTGTGAACATGCCACCTCAAGACTACACTCCTCTCAATGCTATTCGAGGAGATTCTTATTTTTCTTATCAAGACTTGAATTTTGAGGGGAATTTGGTAGCCATTGGAGACTACTATTATGATAATAAAACAAGGAGTATTGAAAAGAGATCGTATAAAAAGAAAAGAGGAGAAGACACCAGATCCAAGTCATYTGTAGGGAGAATATTATAATGGAAGGCATGGCCCAATCCTTAAGAGAATTTTGTTCATAAATCCTATGTACTACATGCTTTTGTAGGACTGAATTCCCTAAACACTCCCAAAACCAATGACCTAAACACTTCCAAAAACAAGGCCCTAGAAGCTACCAAAACTAGGGTGACAGAGCTCGAGACATAGTTAATAGATGTGAAAGACAAGATTACTTCATATCTCAATAACGTTGCAATAGTAGTTGACACTCTCAATACAAAAACTTTGAACATAGCCCTACAAGMATAGAGAGATCATATTAATGAAGAGTTTGAAATAATGATCAAGACCCAACAGAACACTCATAACAAATAATTGGAAGAAGAAATATAGAAGATCAAAATATCTATGGAAGAGAACAAGACATCTACACTTATTGTGGATATTATCAAAACCAAGGAATTAGAGCTAAACAAAAKGTTTGCAACTGAGTGGAAATAATTTCTTAATCTGCTTGGTAACATACAAACTGGTCGAGAAGAACAACTCAGGATACACGATAAATTGGTAAATATTCAAGGAAGGTGTCAAGAAGCCCATGAGTCTTTAGAGAATATGCTTGGATGAAAATATGTGTGCGAGACTACCACCACTACACTTATAGTAAACTCTCTTAGAGAACGACTCCGATATAATATATTCTTTGACACTTGTAAACCCATTTTTAAGAACGTAAAGGTCACCCAAAAGGAAGCAACTAAAACTTAAATAAGGCCATGGAATAGCTCAAGCGATCTCATGGAATAAATCATAATGCATCCAATGCTCCCTATTTATAAAGAAACATTTTCCACCGCCAGAATTGTTGAGGTGGAAGAACACAAATAAATCAACTAAGTAAGCATACAAATTTTAAATAAGATTAAAAAAGAATATTTCGATGAACACCTGTTATGACCTACCCATCTCACCAGTAAAATACAACACTTTGTTTAAATATAGCAAAGGAGTTACATCAAGAAGTGTCTGCTAAATTTTGTAGTGGAGAGTTAATCGTGGAGAAATTGCAATCGGGCCAGATTGAGGACATAATGAAAGATTATTCCCTCTGGGAAGAATAGAAGGATCATATGCAAGGGCATAGTAGCTCATGATAATAAAATTCCATATTTTTACCCAAATGTCTCCTTTCTATACTATTGTTATCTTGTTTTCTGAATTGAAACATGAAGAGTCATTTTTTAAAATGGTTGTATGTTCATAATTGCAAGATTATCATGTAAACAATGACCCCTCATTATAAAAGGGGAGGATTGTCCATAGTAAATGGATTTTGGTTTCCGTATGTAGCGGCACAATATTTTTACTGCATGTGAATTTGAAACTAAAGACATTTTTTAATATTGTGGTGTTGATGTGTAAGAATGTGACTATTCAATTTTTGCATATTTATTCTTGTAGTATGTGAATGTTGGTTTATGAACCACTTTTGAATTAATGTTCTCATGTTTACAGTTACCATGATTTTCAAATTGAGTACAATGATGGTGTGATCTAGTTAATTAATCAATTACTTGATTCTAACTAGTTATGTTAAACGCTCATGTTAGGTGTATTATGAATTTCTTTTGTGCAAGTTATATAAATATTTCAATATACTCATCCTTTTTAGTTTTCTTCTGATCTAGATAGGGTAGTATATAATAGAATATAAACTACATCCTATAACTGTAATAATTAATATTAGATTAAAATGAGTTAGTTAGGATTTTCATTTTTAATTCATCTGAGAAACTTTGGTTCTCAAATTAATATTTATTTAGCATATTATTTAGATTGGTAACTAGGCCAAAATATGGTCGGAAATTCTATCCAAAAAAAGAGTGGGTATAATTGGGACCTGAGATTGGGTTTTTTCTCTCATCTGATTGAATGGGTCATTTTGGCCCATCAACAATCCCCTTGCATCCACATTATCACCAAATCATGCAATAATATGCAAGGTATTGAAAGCCTTAATGCACTTGATGGTTACAAAAATTCCGCTTGAATAGTGCCAAAGGAACGATTTCCATCTATTTACTTTCATGAACATGTTGATATGACATCCATTTATCTTTATTGGGTTCACCCAACCATAACATGAACTACTACCCATGGACAAGGTCACTTCCACCCACAAATCAATTCACTACTTTAGTAAGGTACCAAATGCAATATAATATGGAGAAAAAAGAATATTCAACATATATCAGTGGAACAACAAATATTGAGAAGAGAAACACTAGAAATGATACCTTTATTAAAAGAAAATAATGTTCACTTGCCTCTTCGAGGGGGAAACCTCCAACAAAGAAGACCTCTATTTTAGTAGTTATCAAGACAAAAACTTCTCATGCCTCCTACTCTTATTTATGCTAATTCTATCTTCTAAAGAACATTCAAGAGGAATATCTTTCTAGAAGTAGAAGATTCTATTAGGTATTCTTACATTAACTTGTTCACATTTATTAAATTGGAGTTATAAAATAACGTCATCCTTTATTACATGGAAAATATATTATTCTACCTACTTGATGGGTGAGGGAGGTTAGGTCCCTAACATTCCCTCACCCTTGAAAAAAAGCATTATCCTCAATACTTGAGATGAGGAAATTGTTGCAAAATGTTGGCGGGATCCCAGGTGGCATCTTCTAGATTTGTATGTTTCCACTTCTCTAACGCTTACTTGATGGCGCATTGATGGCTATGAGGCTCACTCTAGTCCAAGACTGCTTATGTATACAACCAAATGTAACCTTCTTCATTCAATTGAAGGATACTGGTTTGAGTTTGGAACTTAGTTTGAATAATCTTTTTTAAGCATGAGACATGAAAAATAGGGTAGAGCTTAGAATCACTAGGAGGAGTAACTAGTAGGACACAATCCCCACTCGCTTGAGAATTGTATAAGGACCACAAAATTTGGGAGAAATCTTCCGACAATGGTAAAATTGGAGTGAATTATTCTTATTACGTTGCATATGAAGAAACACCTCGACCCCTTCAACAAATTGATGTCCAAAACAACCTTAATTGGATTGTTGCTTCATGCAATTCTGATCCATCACCAAATTTTCTTTTAGGGTACGAAGAATGAACTCATATACGATAAGATATTTTTCAAACTCCTAAATATTCAAGACACATAGAATGTATGAGAGAATTGATGATGGATTTTGTCCATATACTGCTTCAAAAGGAGTCATGCAAGTAGTTGTATGGTAATATGTGTTGTACCACCATTCAGCTAGGGGTAACCATTAATCCCACCCATGTTGTCGGTCACATGAAAAACAATATAAATATGTTTCCAAATAATTTTTGACAATTTCAGTTTGGCCGTTAGTCTAGGGATGATAGGTAGTAATTATATGTAAGTGGGTACCCTGTAGGTTGAAAAATTATTGCCAAAAATTGTTGGTGAATGTGGGATCCCTATCAATGACAATAGAATGAGGAATGCCATGAAGTTTGAATATATTATCCATGAAAACTTGAGCCACTCTAGATGTAGTGAAGGAATGTTGAAGAGCATATAAATGAGCATATTCATAAATACTATCAACTACCACCGTGATGATTTACTTATTTCCATATTTAGGTAGGCACACAATGAAATCCATAGAAATATCCCTCCAAATTGAAGGGGGACTTGGAAGTGTTTGGAGCATTTCTTGTTCTTTGATTGTTTCTCACTTATTTCATTGACATACATCACATTACGACAAAAATGTCTGAATGTTTTGTTTCATACTAGGCCATAAAATAGAACATTTTACCCTTTCATAGGTTTTGTAAAACCTTGAATTCTGGGCTATGGGTGAAGAATGAAGTTCACAGAGAAACGTAGATTTAAGTTGTGATTGTTTTCCTAAATATAGACATCCTTTGCAGTGAAGTATATTATTGTTCCAAGAGCACCCTGGAGAAGGTAGATAATGTTATTGCAATTGTTGGATCATGTGAGAAATTTTGGGGTATTGCATCCATTCCTTCTGAACGACCTGGAGCCAATATGGTACAATGAAGGAGAGGGAAAATAGGGACCCTTCTAATTCATACTCTTAGGAAAGAGCTTCAGTGACCACATTTTATTTTTCCTTCTTGTAAATGATCTCATAATCATATCCAAATACCTTGGTTACCCATTTCTGTTGGTTCAGGGATGGAATTCTTTGTTCTAGAAATTACTTCAGGATCTCATGATCTATTTTAATATGGAATCGTTTCCACAATAGATAAGGACTTCAAATATCTATGGCATGAAGAATACTCAACATTTCCTTTTCATAGATTGATTGGTCCAAATGTCTGTCTCACAATTGTTTTATAATACACACCAAGTGACGTCCATCTTACATGAGCACTTACCCAATTCCTTTTCCTAAAGAATCACATTCCAAGACAAAAGTCTTGGTGAAGTATGGAAGTTCCAATACAATCATCTTACACATAGCCTCTTTCAAGGAATCAAATTGATTAGCTACTGGAGTCCAAATGAAGGAATTATTTTTAAGGAGAGCAGTGAAATGTGTTGTAATTTTTCCATAATTCTTAGAAAACTTGCGATAATAATTGGTTAAACTCATAAAACCACAGAAGATATTAATATTTTTAGGGGGATTCCAATCCTGCATAGCTTCAATTGTCTTAGGATCCACCCTTACACCATCCTTGCCAACAATATGACCCATGTACTCCAGTTCTAAGGATCCAAAGGCACACTTAGATTGTTTGAGTAAACATTGGTGTTGAGAGAGTAGATGGAGAAATTGATCCGCATTGGTGATATGGGATATCCAAATTTCACTATAGATGAGACTATCATCAACTAAAACTAAGAAACAATTATAGAGAAAAGGACAGAAGATGTGATTCATGAGACTTTCGAAAGTGGAGGGAGAATTACATAGGCCAAATGGCATGACCAATAACACATAGTGAACCTCACAAGTTTTAAAGAAAGTCTTTGGAATGTCTTCTTCTTTCATACGTATTTGGTGGTATCTAAATGGAATATCGACTTTAGTAAAGTACTGAGCACTGCTCAATTCTTTGAAGATATCATAAAAGATAGGAATGTGAAACTCATCTTCTATGGTGAGTTTATTGACGACGTGGAATTCTAGACACATGAACCAAGTACCTTATTTATTGAGTACCATGACCATAGGATAATAATAGGGGATGGTACTGGGATGAATAATATTGGATTCGATAAATTCTTGAATTATTTTCTCAATTTTGTTCTTCTGGGAAAAGAGAATAAAATAAGGGAGAACATTGGGAGGAATATTGCTTGGGAAAAGAGGAATGGAATGATCATGAATATCATGGGAAGGGGGAGGTACATGGGCAGTGTAAAAAATAGTTTGTTGTTTGGATATGATATATTGGCGGTCAAGATGCAAAAAGGGTGTATCAACTGCTTGAATGGAATGGAGTTTGGAAACAATACTCAAATGGCATTTTTTGAGAAGATTTTCCATTCGATGGGAACTGATGATCTCATGGGAGCCTATTGTGATTCCTCAAAACTCATACTGTTGTTGCTACTATTGTAATTACATGGTTAATTCCTTAAAATCCATGACAATGGGCCCCAGAGTGTGTAACCATTCATCACCAAGCACAATGTCACAACCACCCATCTCGATAGAAAACATATGAAATTTCAGATTGTACTTCCCAATTTGTAGGCGTACATCTTCACAACACCCAACACATTTCATGCAACAACCATTGGCTACCATGATTTCAAAATTGTTGATGACACAAAATATAACAATTGATTTCCTGGGCAATGCGGCAGTGAATAAAATTATGGGTTCTTCCATTGTCATCCAGGATGATGACTTTCCTATGCTTAATATATAAAAATAGCTTTAGGGTTTGGGTAGTAGAGAATCCATTGAAAGAATGTAGTAAAATCAATAGTTCCACATCTAGTGGGTAATAGGCGGAGTAGTAGTATCTCGAGTCAATATAATTTCAAATAAGGGTGTCAACGAAAGAACTATAGTTTATTTATTTATTTATTTTAACTCCTACAAAGTTATACTCTAATCTTAATAATACTGCAACCGAAAAATTCCCAAATCCTTAACAAGAAGAAATGTGTAGTAATTTTTCAAGCAAAATGCAGGAGGCAAGCTTGCACAATAATAGATCTTGTATGTTCCTTGTTTGTTATGTTTCCATCCCAATGGTTAGGTTTTTTTAGGGTTCCTACATATAACAATTTTCCCTATGCTATAGATCTCTGATATACATGTGGGGTAAAATGGTAGTACTCGATGCAAAATCTCAAGTAACCAACTAAGGAGGATAGACCATACCCTTAGTTGTACTACTCTATTACCTAGGTACTAGAGAGTATATTCCTAATTCTTTTTCATTATGGTACTATAGCATTTAGGTGGAAAATCAGTTGAACTATAGAGGGTTTCAAGATACCTAGTCTAGTCTATATAAAGGTGTTGTCTAATGCACTACCACACGAACAAGTACCAATATAGGTTACAATTGTGTAAAAGAATGTCAAATTAAAAAAATATTTTGTTTCCTATGTCTATTATTCCCCTACCATTGATTTATGCATTTAAAAACATATCACTATAGTTTTAAGACACTGAAACATGTCTCTACCCTAAAAAAAAATTAACCCACAATTCCTGCCAAGGAAATTTCTCTGATACAACTTTTAAGGTTCCATATGTAATATAATATGCATACATAGTAATATTCAACATATATCAATGGAAGAACAAAATATTGATAAGATCAACACCATCAATGATACCTTTATTCTGTTATCACTCCAATAAAATCTTTGAGGTTGTAAGTCAAAGATGCTTGGTAAATTAAAGTAAACTTGTTTTTGTGTTTTTGTATGTGTGGATCAATGGGATAACTCAACTACAATATGGTATCTAGACAGTCAAAATGAATAATCAAATAAACCAATTCTCTCAAGGATCAATAATTAGATAATAGCTTTAAGTGGGTGAAGCCATTGCTTATAAACCAGATACACAATGATGGGTTTAATAAACAATGTAAGAAACTATTAATCAAGTTATGAACTCACTAATGAGATAAAAATCAGTTTGCAGCTAAAACAAATTGAATAAGAGTACATAAGAAGGGTGGAAATCTGACATTAATAGAGAGAGAAACTTGTGATCTGTATTATCATATGAAAAGTCTATTACAAAGGTATAGTTCGTGTATCCAAAATCAAAACCCCTTGCCTCTTACATCTATGAGATTAAATAATATTTACAAATTATTTTCAATATCCTCAAAATATGGATCTGATATCCTTTTTTCTTATCTCCAATTCAAAATTGTGAGGTGGCTAGAAAAGATAGAAATTTCTAGAACAATGTTGCTCCAAGATTCACCTATATCCTCCAAATAAAAATAGATATTGGAAAACGGAGAGAGGTTATTGAACAGAGGTCCATTTTTATGAAAAACCTCCTTCAGTTTCTAAAAATAATATTCCAAATCATCAGAATCTGTCCTTAAAGACAGTGACTAAAACAGGAAAAATAGAGTATTTAATTTCTGGAAATATTGTGCTCAAAGATTCACCTATATTTCATAAATCACAATATATATTGGAAAATGGATAGATGTTATTGAATATCCTCCCGTTCTTATGAATAAACTCCTTTGGTTTCGAAAAGTACTCTTCTAGATGATCTGAATCTATCTCCCAAGAAGGTGACTAAAATAGGAAAATCCAGATTTCCAAATCTAGTCATATTCCTACATTTTGGGATTTTATCTCTAGAATATTTTTATTGATCAAATGAACTGCCACCTTCACTCATGGATGAAATTTGATAATATATATGATTATTCATCATCATATTCTCCTTAATAAACTCAACCAAGTCGAATTTGACCTTTTGACCAAAATAATACATTTTGGAAAATTTCCGAAAATGATGCGTCATCTTGTGGGGAACTTTTGACTACCTTTATGAGCTCTAATTGAAGATCGAAAAGTAACATTGGAAATATTAGGATGTCTAGTTGTCAATACACTATTTGAGTGTGTAAAACAGACTCTCCACGGCTCAGAAATTGATTTTCCCCAAGGCAGTTTATTAGCTGAAAAACTTGCACTTTCACTAGCTCACTACACTGTGAAAATAGCCATTTACTTGGTGAAAAGGGAGACTTTCACCGACTTACTACACTGTGAAAAATTCATTTAGCTCGTGAAAGCTAAAATTTTCTTTTTGGTATATTTTGAGATGCCACATCATTTTTCATTGGATAACAAGATTTAAATCCAATCTTATATACTTTAAAACTTAAAGATTTATAAATAAATATTTACCTTATTATCATCTTATGATATGATATCAAAACAAATTTCAAAATGAATTATTTGATTGCTAACATCTGGCTCCAACTAGGATGGAGACCTCCCTGCGAGGTTTCCAAGAACCTGGCAGACCTTGTGGCTTTAGTATTGGGCATGGAGTCATTAAGCCTTTACGATTTATCATCTAAAAACCTGTAGCAAACTTGTAACCTGCTTGTTTATTCATTAAATCAATCAATTGAAAATAATCAAGTTGCTCGTTTCCCTCAGAGATCTCAATGCTCAATACAGACTGCTTAATCTCTATCTAAGAATAAATCATGATGAACTGTTGATATGGAATTTTCATCTCATCATCTTTCTCTCCGTATTTGTTGCAATCTTCCTGTGTCTGCAAATCAAAAAAATGTGGGCGAATCTCACTTATTTCAACGAACATTGGATCAACAGAAAGATGATCATCTCCATGTGTAGCTAACGAAACTAATTCTTTAGATTCATTAAAATTAGAAATAGAGGTAATAGGAAATCTTTGAGCTCTTCATTACTCTTTTCTAATTCATGTTTATGAGGAAGCACATCACAACGAAGATCATTTGAAAACTGATGTATATTGTGGGGAAAAGATTCTTCTCTATTTAGATCTTCAAATTTAGAATGCAATTCATATTTCTCACAACAATTATCAAATAAGGACTCATCTGAAAAGAACTTGTTGTCTAATTCCTTTCGCAGAAGTGGTCCTCCCTGCTTTCTTTCCATCATGCAATAATCACAGGTTGATCTGTACATGGTTAACACATAGAACTTTTCTAAATAGAGAAGGTGTTGGCGTTGATGAAAATGATCCTGTGTCTGGATGTAATAATGATCAGATCATTTKCCACTCTTAAAACTGTMCTCCRTCTGCCACACTGAATATATGACCAAATCCATCACCATATTCCACTAAGACATGGTGAAAACATGTAACCATTCCTATGCCTCTATTTAAATTGCCATCATGATTACATGACATGTGTACAATATGTCTTTTTGGGATCTTAAGGCRCCGAAGAAAAAACCCAAATCTACACTTTCACCGGCTCACTAGCTTTCAGAAATKCCATTTAGCCGGTGAAACCTTGAACTTTCACCAGCTAACTTCATCTTCAAAACAAAGATTGTCCATTGAAAAGCTTTTCTTCGATTTTTTGAAAATATCTTTTGACAATCGGTTTATTATAAGAAATAACAAAATATATGCTATACTTTGATACTTGAATTTCTAAAAAAAAAATGTATGGAATTATATTTATGACCCGGCCATCACTAAAAATGAAACAAACTAACTGGTTCATTTTTTGAGATAACATCTGGATTTTTTCACCTAATCCTCTTCTAAACTGAAAACTGTATGTAGTTTGTTGTAGCCTGCCTGCTTATTTCAGAAATCAACAATTGAACGTGATCTAGCTGCTCGTATGAGGAAAACTGATCAAGTACAACTAAATTTCCAATGCAACCAAGAGAGAAATTGATTTACTGGTAACCTCCTTGATCTGAATCCGAAAAAGAAAGGAAACCATATCATGAATAAATATAGTTTAAAAAGATGGCAGAACCAACCATCATCTAACAAAAATATCTTGACTTATATGTTGCTCATAAAATCCAAGTAGTCAGAAATAGGGTCAATTAAGCCCCAAAGAAATACCTCCCTTTGTTGTTGTTCCAACTGAAATCTAAAATTCTGTTGGTTGTTGCCTTCACTGATCTCTTGATCATGATGAGAAATATTTTCTGTTGTAACAAAGTCTTCATAAATATCAAAATTTTCTTCCTTATCACTATATTGGTCGAATATAGGAAAATCATTATCAAATCCTAATGGCAGAGATGAAGATTTATGCATAGAGTTAACAACAATAGGATTTTGAAAAATATCACTTTCTTCTTCACCATAATTTGAAACAACATGTTTATAAGGAGACAAATGGTACTCTTGTTGTTTCAACTGAGAACTGAAATTTTGTTGGCACTGCTGGAGCTGTTGGATGCTCTCACTGATCTCAGTGTTGAATGTAGGTAACTCAGCCTTTGTTGCAGATCTAGAACTGTCACACACTAACTTAAAAATCTGATCATCATCTTTGTCCGCATATCTGTTGTGATTTCCCTTGATTTGTAAATCTGAAATTTGATGGCTGCCTACATTGGTTGTAAGTTCTATACGACTAATAGGTAGTTGATCTGTATGGTTTGTAATTGGAATAATTAACTTTTCAAATGTACAATAATGAGAAGATGATGAAGAAGAAAAACTTTCATCTTTTTCATATAACATAAATTCTTCACAACAATGTTCAAGAAGAAATTCCTGAGAGAAAAACCTTTCGCATCGATGATGAAATGTTGTATGAATTTTTTTTAAGGAAGATATAATAGAAAAAGGTGAAGACCTATACCATTGGCGAGCATCACCTTCCAATGAATACATAAACATCTTCATAAGCACATCTTCATCATGAATATTTAAATGAACCATGCATTGATGAAATCTAATGAGATGATCTGAAGGATTGTCTTATTTATTTTCTGCAAATCTTGGAAGATGATCTCCCCAAATATTTATAGAAGGAACTTGATGTGGGAAACCATGAACTGTTGAGAAGTTAAGAGGTGAAAACCTCCGAGCCAAAATAGCTATAAACACCTTTGACATTTGAATATTGTGGAGTCACCACTGAATCCGTCCTTCATGGAGTCACCAGATAGATGATTACAACCAAAATAGTATCTATACTTTGTCTATCAACAAAGTTGGGTCTATGTTCTCTACCAAGAAAACTGAGCTTCAACCTCCTTTCCCCAACAACGGCCCCATTTTGTTATCACTCCAAGAAACTCTTTGAGGTTGTAAGTCAAAAATGCTTGGTAACTTAAAGTAAACTTGTTTATGTGTTTTTGTATGTGTGGATCAATGGGATAACTCAACTACAATATGGTATCCATAAAGTCAAAATGAATAATCAAATAAACCAATGCCCCCAAGTATCAATAATCAGATAATAGCTTTAAGTGGGTGAAGACGATAGTGCTTATAAACCAGATACACAATGATGGGTTTAATAAACAATGTAAGAAACTATTAATCAAGTTATGAACTCACTAATGAGATGACAATCATTTTTCAGTTAAAACAACTTGAATAAGAGTATAGAAGAAGGGTGGAAATCTGACATTAATAGAGAGAGAAACTTGTGATTTGTATTATCATATGAAAAGTCTATTACAAAGGTATAGTTCATGTATCCAAAATTGAACCCCCTTGCCTCTTAAATATATGATCTTAAATAATCTTTACAAATTATTTTCAAGATATTCAAAAGATGGATCTGATATCCATTTTTGTTTTCTCAAATTCGAAATTGTGAGGTGGTTGGAAAAGATAAAAAAATTTGGAAAAATGTTGCTCCAAGATTCACCTATATCCTCCAAATCGCAATAGATCTTGGGAAACTGAGAGAGGTTATTGAAGAGAATTCATTTATTATGAAAATACTCCTTCAGTTTCTAAAATAGTATTCCAACTCATCATAATATGTCCTTAAAGAAAGTGACTAAAACAGGAAAAACAAAGTATTTAATTTCTGGAAATATGGTGCTCAAAGATTAACAAATATTTCACAAATCACAATAGATATTGGAAAACAGAGAGAGATTATTGAAGAGTCGCCTATTCTTATGAAAAAACTCCTTTGGTTTCAAAAATACTTTTCTATATGATCAGACGTTGTCTCCCAAGAAGGTGACTAAAACAGGAAAATCCAGATTTCCAAATCTAGTCATATTCCTACATTTTAGGATTTGATCTCTAGAATATTTTTATTGATCAAATGAAGTTCCACCTACACTCATGGATGATATTTGATAATATATATGATTATTCATCATCATCGGCTCCTTAATAAACTCAACCAAGTCGAATTTGACCTTTTAACCAAAATAATACATTTTGGAAAATTTCTGAAAATGATGCCGCATCTTGTGGGGAACTTTTCTTTGTCTTCCTGATATCTAAATGAATATATGAAAGTACCATTGGAAATCTTAGGATGTATAGTTGTCAATCAACTATTTGAGCGTGTAAAACAGACTCTCCACAGCTTAGAAAATTGATTTTTCCCAAGGTAGTTTATCAGCTGAAAAACCTGCACTTTCACCAGCTCACTACATTGTGAAAATAGTCATTTAGTTGGTGAAAAGGGAGACTTTCACTGGCTTACTACACTGTGAAAAAGTCATTTAGCTTGTGAAAGACAAAAAAAAAAAAATTGGTATATTTTGAGATGCCACATCATTTTTTCGTTGGATAATAAGATTTAAAGCCAATCTTATATACTTTAAAACTTAAAGATTTATAAATAAATATTTACCTTATTATCATCTTATGATATACTATTAAAACAAATTTCAAAATGAATTATTTGATTTCTAACATATTCAAAGAAAGAAATGTTCACTTGCCTCTTCAAAGGGGAAACCTCTAGCAAATCAAAGCTCTATTACGATAATTCTAAAGACAAAAACCTCTCATGGATCATACTCTTATTTATATGAATTCTATCTTCTAAATAACATTGTAGAGGAATATCTTTCTAGAAGAAAAAGCTTTTATTAGGTCTTGTTCAATCAACTTGTTCACATTTATTAAATAGGCCTTATAAACTACTATCGACATTTATTACATGGAAACTATATTATTCTAGATATGTGAGGTGTTAGGGAGGTCAGGTCCCTAAAAACCACTTTGTGCATACAATAATTAAGGAATATGCACATCTATTGTCCAAGTCCTTATGCAATATCTATTAGAATATATTCAATAGAAACACTCATTTTATTACAATTTTTCTCCAAATCACTCTTTCTATGATTATTCACAACTTAGGCATTCCTTGTTCTAAGATTTCCCAAGGCATGCAATGTATAACACTAAAGCATCCCATCATAGCCCATCATTCCTTCCAATGAACATATCTATGAAATAGAAGGTGTTTCCATTTCCACTTCCAAAGAAAGGGTCTTATGTTCTCCCTAAATTAAATGTTTTTTCATCCTATCAACATCTCCAAGAACTCTAAGGATATCTCTAAGTTCAAATCTTTCAATAGCTTAAAAATGTCACTTCTAGAATCACCACTACAACTACATTCATCTTAAAAATGCCAACTAAAAATAAGTTCCCATTCTTTAATTATATTTCACACTACTTCTTGGATGTCACTTCAACCTCTTCTTGTACCTAAGGTACCTTCGACAACTCGAAATACTTCAAATTATCATGAACATGTACCTTCATAAGTTTTTCACACTTGCACCCATATTCATACCAGTTTCCCTAGCTTTGAAATGGTAGAAGGTTTATTACTAGGAATCTTAATCATCACTAAGAAGGTTAATCAACTTCCTAATTCTTTGTTTCTCCAAACTTACTACTACTTTAGTACCTTCACCAATTCTTCCATGTTTCTATACATTGATGTCTTCCATGCTAAAAATTCATTGGGTAGTCAATCCAACCATTGCTTTCAAACTATGATAATGTAATTATTCATACCCAAAATAATCAATTATTTCCACATTTAAACTACTTTACAAATATTCTAAACAAAGGAAAGGTAATAATGTTATCCTAAAAATTTTCAAGTCACCATCGACAACCTAACAAATTTTTATTTTTAACAAGGCACCGATTCCATGGCACATTCTTTCCAACTGTTGCACTCTTGGGTAGTAGGCTAGCTAAAATGATCTCGATGATCACAAGGGGGTGGCCAACATGGATTTTTTTCACCATAAGTTTCATTATCATTATTTTAAATAAAATTTCATATTTATTCAATTCTTGAGGAATATTTTGATACTCTGTTAAGAACCAAACATCAATATAGCATATAAAAACCTCAGGAAAAGTACTCAACGCCTTGAAAAAGAGATAATTTCAGATAATAAGCCTCTTCGAGGGGGCAACCTCCTTTTACCCCACTTAAATGTTCAAGTACAAGATGATTCAAAATGAAAATGTCTCCTTGGTATA
>JASDQU010224922.1:0-17524 GCA_032191745.1 Picea mariana | reverse complement strand
AATCAAAGTTGTTTCTACAGATAATAGGAAACTAATAAATGCTTACTAGTAAGTAGGGAAAATATCTCACCAAAGTATATCCCCTCAAACTAGGAATGTCCTTTTGCAATAAACCTTTCCTTGTGCTTTTAAAAATTTTCCTCTAAACCTATAACGACCCCTTCGTTACGACTACAAGCGAAGCATAAAGTGATTTTTTTTTTTAAACAGGATGATGACCATGATCACTGCTAAACAACACATTTGACGGTGAGCACCATGCCCGTAGAATAGGAAACAAAAAACTATGACCCCATGCACTCACATAAGATAATTTGGGCGAAACATGTGTAAAAAAACAAGGAGAAATGACTACCCACCCGACACAACATGACCATGCCTAGAAGCTAAAGGAAAACATCCCCAACCCAACACAACAGCTTCGATATCCCGTTAACTAGAACCTCGATGGCACGCAACTATATGCATGAAGGCGTTTAACCCATGCGCCAATAGCAAACTTACAAAGATCGACAAAACTCACATGGAAGGCACAGACTCTAACCAAGTTATCATTCACCTCTATCCAATAGGGAGCGTAGTGATCCCCTCATCAGGAATCACATCGTCGCCCAGGGATAGGTGCGTCAATAACCATAGCACAACAACATAACTGGACCCTATAACGCGAGCTAAAATTTCAACGCGATAGGAGATCAACTCAACTATCTAAACATAAGTCGACTATCCTTAGAGCCCAATCGACAAGTCAACAGGACGACTATGAAATTTACACAACACGACAATTTCCTTGCATAAAAAAAATCAATCTGAACAATTTAACGATTATTATTAAACAATCATTTGTTGCAACTAAACCTAATTCCAAGATCATATATGACTCTATCACTATCCTTGAAAACTGAAACTACATGAATTTGATTGCGGTCCTTAAATATAAATTGGTTTACCTTTAATGACCTTGTCATCTTTTAATTGTAAAATTATTAACAGGCTATCTATATGCTATTGCCAAAAATCGCCACTAATAAGACATGCTATCAACAAATTCTCAGTGACCATGCTATTAGAGAAAAACCACTCTTTTATCCATGATATCGATTTAACAATCACTTACATAGCTGTCATTTAAACATGATTTACACCATATAATTAAAATGAAATTACACTAAATAAATAAAACAAAATTACCTAGGAAACAAGATTTACACTATGTAAAAAGAATGTATAGTAGGAGATAGGATTTACACTAAATAGATAAAAAGATTTTTCATTATGAAACAGGATTTACACAAAGTATATAAAAACGAATTTATACTATATAACAGGATTTACATTGTGTAAAGAAAAATAGATTCATCAAGAGGTTAACTTATGCACCGCTATCATAATAGGAAAAAAAATGGCTATCATAAGATCAAGCCAATAATCGTTACTTTCCAACAATTACACAGACACTTAACTCGAATAACTGCATAGACATAAAATTCTCCGATTGCATAGTCACCACGTGGTCGTCACACAGTCATGATGAAACTTCCAAAATCGTTGTCACTCCAAAAAGGGTTCAACAGAGTCACCTTATACATAACTGGCTGCGTAATGAGATTCCAGTCACAGTCTCACCAAACATTCAATGATGTGAAAAGAGAATCAATTGCAACCTAACCTCAGATTGGGCAATGTTGATGACTATGAAAAAGGAAAACGAACTCACAGCAGAGAAACATGGTCAACTAGAGGTGTTACGATAATCACTAGAAGGCGTTGATGTTTAACAAAAAAAATCCGCCAATAAAAATGGAACTCGATGTTTAAATGGAACTCGTTGTCCAGCAACAAAGAAATCCGCCAATAAAAATCAATGTTGTCCATGCATTAAGAGAAAAACGCCTCCACCAGAATCGATGTCTAGATTAAACGTTGTTTGAAGCATGGAATTATTGCAGTCGAATGTAATAACTGGTAGAGTAGATTCACTGAGGTTTATCATAGAATCGTGGCTGGATAAAGGGGAAAGTCATTGTCAATGTAAAAAAATAAACTCAGGAAATGCTTGGTAAACTCTAGGAATATGTAGTAGAATTAGGGAATACAAGTCGCTACACTCACGAAAAACTCAATAAATGCCAATCTCAATCAAGGCATAAATAAAACGCAGCTAAATAAGCATGGGTAAAAGGTAGCTAATACATAGTAAGAAGAATTCATCCATTGTACCTCCATGAAATGCAACTATCACACAGTCAACTTGCACTAAAACACCATCAAATCGCATCTATTACACAATAAAAAGAAGGGGCAGTTAAAACACAATCAAGACGATACATTATTATATCTAAATTCATTGTCCTTTAATGTGTAATTTCATTGTATATCAATATCTTTGTTTATATAAATTCATAGTCACATAAATCTAAATTGCAGAGCCACATACGAGATACCGATGTCATAAATATGTAAGAAATCGCAGAGGTAAAAATCTTGGTTGAATATATATTGAGATGCAGAGAAAAAATTGCCATCAAATAAAATCGAGCACAGAGTTAAGTTGCCAGGAATGTATTACAACGCATAATAAACAAAGGAGTCATAGTGCCAACCATGGATGCAATTTGTTGAGGGTAAGATGCCAAGAAGAGTGGGTAGAATGTTGGGTAAGTAAGGGTGAAAATGAAGATATTACTAAGCACAGATTTCAGACACTGAAAACAACTAGGATGCAAAGGTGATTTAACATGCAGAGACCAAGGCAAGGCGTAGGACCAACGCGGAGATAAGAAGGGGTAAACAACTGGGAAAACACATCCTTCGCTCATCATCCACGCACAGAAAAGCAGGGCATTAGAATCTATAGGTCGATGTGCATCGAACTAACGACCGTCTATTTAGCTCCTGGACGACTGCTCGTGCGTGGACTGACGAACTAGGGATGAGGATGAAAAGTACAAATCTTCACAACAATCCACAAAACCAAAGGACAGTCACAACATGCAGAGACCGAATGCCAAGGGAAACAAGTCAAGAAGCAAGCTTTAGGTTATGGGGAATTTAAGTTCTCAGTTGAAATGCTAAGTCAAACATTTTATTTACCCAATTAAAAATATAGAATTGAAAGCGTAAGGTATAATAAGAATCTACCATGAAGAGTCCAGTAAGCATACCGTAGCCCCAAATCGTCCGCTCTGAGTCATTGTCCTGGGCAATCCATGCGACTCCCACTTTCCGACCGATGAGACTTCACCGGTACCTCCTAGCCAATGCTAGAGGTACTCTTCTTCACCCTTATCCCCCCAAGCCACAAAGGGGCCACACACCCTAAACCAGAGAAACCAGAGAACAACTAGCTCCCAGATCGCCTCGCAAGGTCGAGCTACTACTCCTCACCGAGTTGGGTATCCCAAATCCCACAAGCTAAGTCAGTCAACTCTGAAATTCTCCAGTGTAACGTTACACATAACAGAAGAGATCCATCCTCCTCCTCTTCCTCCTCCTCCTCCTCCCTCATTTATATAGAGTTTCTAAGTCATTTACTTTCCCAAAATCCCATTTAATTTATGGTTCATTAATTTAATTCATAAAAGTCTCCCCGTACATGTGTCACCCATCTCCTTCATTGCACCAAAAATTAATTTCATTAATTAATTAATTACTCCTATTTCCCTCACCCACCTAAAAGCATTCCTAGAATCGCTCTTAGGTACCCCCATATTCCCTTACACATTTTAATGACTTTCCCCCTTACCAATTCCCTAGTTGAGTTCAATTTAGAAAGTTCTGAAATGAAAAATACCTTACTAAGTTTTTTTTTTTTTTTTATGCTGGCGGAATCGGCAACTGGGCCGGTCTCGTACTCGCGTGAAACGGGGTCGATTCCGACCGCTACCACTATAACCTCTAGGTGCCATACGTATGCCCCTTCCACAGGCACGGGTAAGTCGGGGGGATTTGAACTTGGAACCTCATAGTACATAACACGCTATATCACGGCACTTGCCAATTGAGCTGCCCCCCGGGGGCTAAATGCCTTACTAAGTTAGTCTTTCTCATTTTTTTTTATTTTTTCCTTATGTTTCCCGTTTTTTCCTAGTTTCCTAATTCTTTTAAATTTCCCTCTTTCCATTTTCATTTAAAACTCAAATTGGCAAGTGTAGAAAATTACCTTTTTCCCCTTTTTCTTTTTAATTAATTAATTTTTTTAATTAGCATATGTAACAAAACAATTATTTTCCCTTTTTCCCCCTTTCTAAATTCTATCCCCCGGAATATTTTTTTATAAATTAATTGAATCACATGATTAATGATGATTATTATTATTGTTTATTTATTTTTATTTTTATTTTTATATAAATATATATATTTTTATCACAAGTATCACTTACCTAGATTTTAATTTTCGAGGTTGGGCGACATTTTATTAGGGAAAATGTTTTTAATCTTTCTTATCACATTATTTGTTCTAAGGCCATCTAAGTTTATTCACTTATTATTTAACAACGCAAAGTTCGCTTTAGGATGCACCAGGTGCTCCAAGGGTGGAACTCGCCTCATTTCGTTTTCCTTGCGCGACGTGCCCTTCAGGATGCGCTACGTGCTCTAAGGGTGCCACTCACCTCTTTCTGTTTTTCTTGTGCCACGTGCCCTTCAGGATGCACTACGTGCTCCAAGGGTTCCACTCACCTCTTGACTGACTTGGTAGACATAAAAAACCCTTGTAGTCAATACTTCGTCAAGTGATCTTTTGGGAGACTAAGGGCCTCTAAGGAATAAGGCCCTAGCCTTATTGCGCACCCCTTAGAATCATCGTGAGCGACTGTCACAGTCTACCCTCACGGTATCGTGGGTATTCTCGAACTAGGTATTCGTTAACCTATAGTTTGAGTCATGGAAGGAGTGCTAGTAGGCTGTGGCAGGGCTGCTATCCACACCTCTCCCTCAACGTTTCTAGTAGTCATGCATGACCCCTCTACTCCACATGTGAGTCCGGTCAGCAAGCTATCGCCAACTTGCATCATCAACGAATTATGTCAGAAATGAGATCCATAATCATAGCATCTAATCATATGCACATATGTCATATATACAACAATAAAACCCAGTAGTCCACTCCCTTACTCGATCCAGAGTCCAAGGGTTTCATCGATGCCTCTGCATCCTCGAGGTCCAAAATCCCACACACTCAGGAGAACCATGTCAATAGAACCTATCTAAGTCAATACAACAAAATAACATATAGTCACATCCATAATTCCTCATAATCATAATCAACGACCAATAGTATAATAATTCAGATCAATTGCAAGCAAGTGTCCTCAAAGAATAATTTTGCATAGTGTATGCAAGAGCGAGATGTTACATACATCCCCTCTTGGTCTAAACTTTCACCTGAAGTTTCATAGTATATGAGTGTCGAAAAATGTGTATCATAGTATCATAAGTCTCTCTATCAAACAAAAAGGAAACTGTTGGCACATATCATATGTTTCCTCCCAGGTCGTCGAGTGCAGACTATAGTTGTCCCACTAGACCTCAACCTAATATATTGTTCGACGTCGTAGCTATTGAATGCGATGATCTAGGATGAGAATCAGCTCAGCCATGAGCGCACCCTCATCTGACACCCGCAAGGTGCTTAAGTCAAAACATGTGTAGGATCACTAAACATAATGTCTCAAACAGAGACGTGAAATACATCGTGCATATGCCTCAAGAATCAGGCAAGGCTAGTCAATAGGCCATGTGCATCTCATTTCCACAATCTCGTAGGTTACTATGAACCTAGCAGATAGTTTAACCCATTTTTCCAGCTTGATCTAACTCTTATGCGGTTTTAGGCACAAGAATACTCGATCTCCACATCATAACTACGATCGACACGATGCGCATAGACATAAATATTCTTTCGATCTTGCACTTCCTTGATCCTTTGTATTATAGTTTGCATTTAATATTCCATTTCTTGGATTGCTTTTGGTCCCACTAGGACCCTATCATCAATTTGATCCCAGCCCAAAGGCGTCTCACACGATCATCCGTAAATAAACTTGAAAGGCGCCATCTTAATGGTGCTTTGGTAACTATTGCTATATGAGAATTGTACTGGTGAGAAGAATTCTTCCCAACATTTTTCCTGGTCTATCACGTACATGTGCAACATGTCTTCAAATACTTGATTTGTTTGCTCAGTCTGCCCATCTTTCTTAGGGTGATATGTAGTATTAAAGTTAAGTTGGGTTCCCAAGGCCTCTTGGGAACTAGTCCAAAATCGTCCAGCAAATATCGATCCTTGATTGGATATAATCCTCTTAGGCATGCCATGTAGCCTCAGAATCTCACTAAGGAAAACTCTAGCCATGTCACATGCCTGATATGTCGTACGCACCGAAATAAAATGAGCACTCTTCGTCATAGTGTTGACTACCCATAAAAAAAATCGAGTCAAGTCTCCTTGCCTTAAGTGGCAATCCAACAATTAAATCTATCAAAATAACCTCCCATTTCAATTCTGGAATAGCATGTGATTGTAGTAATCCTGCTGGATGTCTATGTTCAGCCTTTACCTATTGAAATTCTAGACATTTGGCCATATAGTTAACTATGTCTCCCTTCATTCCTTTCTAGAAGAATAATAGTTTAAGGTCCACCCACATCTTCATGACTCCTGGGTGAGCCATGTACACTACTATGTGAGCCTTGTTTAGGATCAAACTCCTCAACTCGTCGTTCGGTGGTACATAAATTCAATTTTTAAATCTCAGAAGTCCATCATCGTCCAATGTAAATCCTTCAAATCTTGGTGCCATCATTGTGTTTTGTCTGATAAAATCCTTGACCTCTTTGTACCAATCATCATCACGCTGTAAAATTAGAATATTTTCATGTAGATTCGTCTGAAGAGGCAACACTAAAAATTGTGAGGTCTCTGACTCAATGCATTTTCCACTCAGTTCACTATTCCTTTTATGTAATAAATCTCGAAATCATACTCACTAAGCAATTACGACCAACGTCATTGTCACGCGTTTAGGTTGCTTTGCGTAAAGATGTGTTGTAGTCCACAGAGGTCCGTCCTTAGTTCACATTTTCATCCAACAAGGTAGTGTCTACAAACCTTCAAGGAATAAACAATTGATAACAACTCCAAATCATGCATCGGATGGTCCTCCTCATGCCTTCTCAACTTCCTCCCAATATAAGAAATCACACGACCATATTGCATGAAGACTCCACCTAAGTCATCCTTGGATGCGTCAGTACATAACAAGAAGTCTGTGTCCATGTCAGGGACCTTTAGTATCGGTGTTGTTGTCAATAGCTTTTGAGCCTCCGAAATGATTCCATGCATTTCTCAGTCCAAACAAACATCTTGTTCTTCTTCTCCAATTTCGTGATCATAATTTCCATCTTCGAAAATCCCTCAACAAACCATCAATAGTATCCTACTAAACCCATGAAGATACGCACTTTTGGGACATTTGTCGATGCAGGCCATTCCATAATATCCTCGACCTTTGTTGGATCCACAATGCTACCTTCAGCAGATATGACATGACCTAAGTAGTGAATATTTGATTGGTAGAACGAGCATTTGGACAATTTCCCATACAATTTGTGCTCTTCCAAACACTGTAGTACCAAGCGCAAGTTCTTGTCATGCTCCTCCATCGTCGAAGAGTAAATCAAAATATCGTCAATGAATACTTGGACGAACTTGTCCAAGTACTCACGAAACACCCCATTCATCAAACTCATAAATACCCCTCGGGCGTTTGTCAGTCCAAATAGTAAAATAGTAAACTCGTAATGTCCAAACCTCATCTTAAAGGCGGTCTTAAGGATGTCATCCTCTTGATCCATAATTGGTGATACCCTGATCGTAAATCGATCCTGGAAAACATTGTCGCACCCTTCATATGATTGAATAGATCATCAATCCTTAGCAATGGATATTCATTCTTGATCATTGCCTTGTTCAGTTGATGGTATTGAATGCAAAGTTCTCACGACCCATCCTTGTTTCGTATGAAAACAACAGGTGTACCCCACGGTGACACACTTGGATGTATAAGTCCCAGGTCCACCAAGTCCTTCAATTTCATTCTCAACTCCTATAACTCTAGGGTTGACATATGATAATGCGTTCTCGCTATTGGTTCAATCCCCAGTTTTAGGTCTATGGTAAACTCCAATTCCCTCTCCAGTGGCATCCCAGGTAACTCCTCCAGAAAGACGTCTGCAAACTCTCTCATCACCGGTAGGTGTTGTAGACCTTCTGCTACTCCTTTCTCATTTAACGCAAGCATCACATAATGCTTACATCCCTTGCGCAATATCTTCCATAACTACAAGGAAGAGATAAACTTGAGGGAAAATCCCTTGTTCTGACCTATGATCATCCATCTTTGTCCCTAATCATTGACCAAGATTAATCGTTTCATCTTACAGTTGAGTATTGCCTCATGCGATTCGAACCAGTCCATACCGATCACATCGTCATAAGATCCTTAGTTCATGACGTACAAGTTGGCACTGGTGACAAACTCTCCCAGGTTAAGGGTACATCCCGTAACCTTTCCTCCAACCTTCTGTTTAGATCCTGAACCCATCTCTACAAATATAAACTCAACCTATTCGATTTCCTTTACCTTAATCCTTTTTAGCACTGCACCCGAGATGAAACTCTCAGTAGCATTGGGATCTATCAAATCTAAGGGTCTGGTCAGCGATAGTACCTGACGTCTCTAGCACAGTCGATTGGTGCTCTTCCTGGCAGTTATTCATTGTTGCATGAATCCGATGGGCCTTTCCGAAAACTCCCATGGTAGTGGGTCCGATTGATCCAAATGCTCCAACCCTTTCCTCTGGGTAGTAATGTTGGTAATGTGGCCCCCCACAGTCCAACACACTTTCTTCGGTCTAGTAATCACGGTACCCGAAGTAGAAGTTGGATCCTAAAACTAAGGGCAACACGAACTTGTTGACCTTAAGTTTCTTTGTAAAAAGGTGCGGAGCATACTGAAGCAGCTCCAAAACGAGCCTCATACTCGGGCACCGTACGGTCGCCCTGTTGCAAGGCGTTGAACTCATTGATCTGACACTCAGTGAAGTCCTTTGATAGGTACCTCTCTCGGAACCCTTCCTCGAACAATTTCCATGACACATCTTCGACGACCATGATCAAAACTGGCAGGAGTGTCTTCCACCATAGAAGAGCATTCCCCTTTATTTGAATGTTCGCTATGCGGATCTTCATGTTGGAGGTATATTCATGAAGTGAAGGAAACTCGCCAAATCTTCCAACCATGCCTTAGCAGTTGTTTCATCCTGGGCATTCAAGAACTCGGGAAATTTGACCTTCTCGAGTTCACGGTGAAAGCTAACGGTATTGGCTGGGGTGCTTTATGGACCCTCAAGGGTACAGGTGTCCTAGCCTCAACTCAGTATAGATGGCGAATCAAGGCCTCTGATGCTCCTTGGAAGGGCCTTGTCAGACCATCATCATCCCTTACAACATTTGAATCCAGCCCAAGGACTTGTTCTTCCCCTTGGGTTTAGACTCTGAGGGAGCGGGCACTTGAGGTGTCCTACGTCCTCCCACGACACCAGGTTGCAAACCTCTGCGGTGTCTTGTAATCGAGATCACCACAAGGACATGTTAAAGTTTTTAAATTAGCACTAGGGTAATGCTCAATGGTCTACTGTAGTGGAAAGCCTAGCAATCCATAGCCATAGGGTTGAACCCACTCCGATACCATATGTAACGACCCCTTCCTTACGACTACAAGCGAAGCAGAAAGTGCAATTTTTTTCTTTAAAATGAATGATAACCACGTTCACCGCTAAACAACACATCTGACGGTGAGCACCACACCCACAAAATAGGCAACAAATAACTATGACTCCACGCACTAGCATAAGAGAAACTAGGCGAAACTTGCATAAAACAACAAGGTGAAACGACTACCCACTCGACACAACATGACCATTCCTACAAGCTAAAGGATAACATCCCCAACCTAACACAATGGCCTCAACGACTCGTTAACTAGAACCTCGATGGTGCACAATTAAATGCATGAAGGCGTTTAATCCATGCGCTAATAGAAAACTTACAAAGATCGACAACACTCACATGGAAGGGACATACTCCGACCAAGTTATCATTCACCTCTATCCAATAGGGCGCGCAGTGATCCCCTCATCAGGAATCATGTCGTTTCCCGGGGATAGGTGCATCAATAACCATTGTGCAACAACATAACCGGACCCCATAACACGAGCTACAATTTCAACGTGCTAGGAGATCAAATGAACTATAAAAATATCGGTCGACTATCCTTAGAACCCAATCGACAAGTCAACACAACGACTATGACCTTTACACAACACAACAATTTCTTTGCATAACAAAAATTACTCTGAACAATTTAACGATTACTATTAAACAATCATTTGTTGCAACTAAACCGAATTCCAAGTTCAGATATGTCTCTATGACTATCCTTTAAAACTGAAACTACATGAATTTAATTGTGGTCCTTAAATATAAATTGGTTGACCTTTAATGACCTTGTCGTCTTTTAATTGTAAAATTATCAAGAGACTATCAATATGCTATTGCCAAAAATCATCACTACTAAGACATGCTATCAAAAAATTCATGGTCACCATGCTATTAGAGAAAAACGTTGTCTTTTATCCATGATATCGATTTAACAATCAAATACATAGTTATCATTTAAACAGGATTAACACCATATAATTAAAATGAAATTACACTAAATAAATTAAACGAAATTATGTAGGAAACATGATTTACACTATGTAAAAAGAATTTACATTAGGAGACGGGATTTACACTAAATAGATAAAATAATTTTTCATTATAAAACAGGATTTAGACCAAGTAAATAAAAAAAAAGTTATACTATATAACAGGATTTACGCTGTGTAAATAAAAATAGATTCATCAAGAGGCTAACTTATGTATCCTTGTCATAATAGGAAAAAAATCACTATGATAAAGATCAAGCCAACAATCATTACTTTCCAACACTTACACAKACACTTAACTCAACTAAATGCACAGACATAAAATTCCCCCATTTCATAGTCACCACGCGATCGTCACACAGTTATGATGAAACTCCCAAAATCGTTGTCAGTCCAAAAAGGGTTCAACAGAGTCATCTTATATATAACTGTCTGCATAATGAGATTTTAGTCACAGTCTCACCAAACATTCAATGTTGTGAAAAGAGGAATCAACTGCATCCTAACCTGAGATTGGGCAACGTTGATGACTATTAAAAAGGAAAATGCACTGACAGTAGAGAAACACAGTCACCTAGAGGTGTTATGGTAATCATTTAACAACAAAGATTGTGCCTATTTAAATTGAACTCACTGTTGAGAAACAAAGAAATCCACCAATAAAAATCAATGCTCTCCAAGAACTAAGAGAAAAACGCCTCCACCAGAATCACAATTTAGATTAAACGTTGTTTGAAGCGTGGAATTATCGTAGTCGAATGTAATAAATGGAAGAGTAGAATCACTGAGGTTTATCATAGAATCGTGGTCGGATAAAGGGGAAAATCACTATCAATGTAAAAAAAATAAACTCAGGAAATGTTCAGTAAACTCCGGGAATCTGTCGTAGACTCAGGGAATACAAGTCACTACACTCAAGGAAAAATCAATAAACGCCAATCTCAGTCAAGGCATAAATAAAATGAAGCTAAATAAGAATAAGTAAAATGCAGCTAATACACAGTAAGAAGGACATCCATTGCACCTCCATGACATGAAACTATCACACAGTCAAATCGCACTAAAACATCGCAAATCGCAACTATTACACAGTAAAAGCAAGGGACAACTAGAACATAATTAAGACCAGACATTGTTGATATCTAAATTCACGGTCCTCAATGTATAATTTCACTGTATATCAATATCTCTGTTTATATAAATTCGCAGTCACATAAATCTAAATTGCAGAGACACATACGAGATAACAGTGTCATAAATATGTAAGAAATCGTAGAGGTAAAAATCGTGGTTGAATATATATTGAGATGTAGAGAAAAAATTCCCATCAAATAAAATAGAACACAGAGTTAAGTTGTCAGGAATGTATTACAATGCAGAATGAACGAAGGAGCTGTAGTGCCAACCGTGGATGCAATTTGTTGAGGGTAAGATGCCAATAAGAGTGGGTCAAATGTTGGGTAAGTAAGGGTGAAAACACAGAGATTACTAAGAACATATTTCAAGCGTCGAAAACAACTAGGATGCAAAGGTGACATAACATGAAGAGACCAAGGCAAGGCATAGTTCAAACGCATATATAAGAAGGGGTAAACAGTTGGGAAAACACATCCTTCTCTCATCATCCACACACAGAAAAGTAGGGAATTACAATCTATAGGTCATTGTGCACCAAAGTGACGATTGTCGATTCGGCTCCTGGCCGACTGCTAAGGCATGGACTAATGAACTAGGGATGAGGATGATGAAAAGCACAACTCTTCACAAAAATCCACAAAACCAAAGGAAAGTCACAACATGGAGGAACCGAACACTAAGGAAAATAAGTCAAGCAACGAGCTTTAGGTTATGCGGAATTTAAGTTCTCGTTTCAAATGCTAAGTCAAACATTTTCTTTACCCAATTAAAAATATAGAATTGAAAGTGTAAGGTATAATAATAATATACCATGTAGAATCCATTAAGTGTAGCATAGCCCCAAATCGCCCGCTCTAAGTCATTGTCCCACACGCTTCATGCATCCCCTTCTTGCCGAACGATGAGACTTCATCGGTACCTTCGAGCCAATTCTAGGGGTACTCTTCTTCCCCCTTATGCCCCCGAGCTGCAAAGGGGCACACACCCTAAACCAGAAAGCAACTAGCTCCCAGATCGCCTCGCAAGGCTGAGCTACCACTCCTCACTGTGCTGGGCATCCCAAATTGCACAAGCTAAGTGAGTCAAGTTAGAAATTTTGTAGCGTAACGTTACGCATAACATAAGAGATCCATCATCCTCNCGAGCTACCACTCCTCACTGTGCTGGGCATCCCAACTTGCACAAGCTAAGTGAGTCAAGTTAGAAATTTTGTAGCGTAACGTTACGCATAACATAAGAGATCCATCATCCTCCTCCTCCCTCCTTTATATATTGTTTCTAAGTCATTTACTTTCCCAAAATCCCATTTAATTTATGGTTCAACAATTTAATTCAGAAAATCCTACTCATACAAGTGTCACCCATCCCCTTCATTGCACCAAAAATTAATTTCATTAATTAATTAATTACTCCTATTTCCCTCACCCACATAAAAGCATTCCTATAATGGCTCTTAGGTTTCCCCATATTCCCTTACACATTTTAATGACTTACCCCCTTACTAATTCACTAGTTGAGTTCAATTTAGAAAGTTCTTAAATGCAAAATACCTTACTAAGTTAGTCTTTTTGCTTTTTTTTTCTCTTTATGTTTCCCATTTTTTCCTAGTTTCCTAATTCTTTTAAATTTCCCTCTTTCCCTTTTCATATAAAAATCAAATTGGCAAGTGTAGAAAATTACCTTTTTCCCCTTTTTATTTTTAATTAATTAATTTTTTAAATTAGCATATGTAACAAAACAATTATTTCCCCTTTTTCTCCCTTTTTAAATTTTATCCCCCAAAAGCTTTTTTTTATAAATTAATTGAATCGCTTACCCCCTTCTCGTCACATGATTACTGATGATTATTATTATTGTTTATTTATTTTTATTTTTATTTTTATTTAAATATATATATTTTTATCACAAGTATCACTTACCTAGATTTTAATTTTGGAGGTCGGGTGACATTTTATTAGGGAAAATGTTTTTAATCTTTGTTATCACATTATTCATTCTAAGGACATCTAGTTTTATTCACTTATTAGCTAACAATGCAACGTGCCCTTCAAGACACATCAGGTGCTCCAAGGGTGTCACTCGCCTCGTTCTATTTTCCTTGCATGACGTGCCCTTTAGGATGCACCGCATGCTCCAAGGGTGCCACTCGCCTCTTTTCATTTTTCTTGCACGACATGGCTTTCATGATTCACTACGTGATCCAATGGTGTGACACACATCTTGAATGACTTGGTAGACATCAAAAACCCCTGGAGTCAATACTTCGTCAGGTGATCTTGTGGGAGACTAAGGGCCTCTAAGGAATAAGTCCCCTGCCTTATTGTGGACCCCTTAGAATCATCATGAGAGAGTGTTGCAGTATGCCCTCACGACATCGTGGGTCTTCTCGAACTAGGTATTCGTTAACCTATAGTTTGAGCCACGACGAGAGTGCTAGTAGGTTGTGGAAGGGTTTTTGTCCACACCTCTCCCTCAACGTCTCTGGTAGTCATGCGTGACCCCTCTACTCCATATGTGAGTCTGGTCGGCAAGCTATCGTCAGCCTACATAATCAACGAATCATGCTGGAAATGAGATCCATAATCATAACATATAATCATATGCACATATGTCATATATACAAAAATAAAACCCAATAGTCCACTCCCTAATTCGATCCAAAGTCCAAGGGTTTCATCGATGCCTCTGCATCCTCGAGGTCCAAAATCCTACACACTCAGCAGAACCGAGTCAATAGAATTTGTCTATGTCAATACAAAAAAACAACACATAATCACATCCATAATCCCTCATAATCATAATCAATGGCCAATAGTATAATAATCTGGATCACTTGCAAGCAAGTGTCCTCAACTAATAATTCTGCACAGTGTGCGCAAGAGAGGGATGTTACCAAACCAACCTTCATTTTTAACACCCATTTACATCCAATGGGTTTTCATCCATTTTGAAATGATACCAAGTCCCATGTATCATTATTTCTAAGTGCATACATTTCTTTATCCATGGCCAATTTCCAACACTCTTTATCTTCCATATCCATTTTATCTTTCACATTTATAGTCCCATTAGTGTTAGCATATAAAGAAAATATACCTCTAAAATAAAATAGACTATTTGGTTCATATTTATCGATCGAGTGGTAGTTGAACAAGTATCTTCTTATCATCCTCTTTTAGCTCCACCACTATGGGAGAAGGCTTAACTTCTTTGAAATTAACATTCCCTATATAAAACACCTTTCCATCGACATGATACAAAATCTTATCCCCTTTCACTCCAACACAAGAGATAATGAAAATATATCTCACAACATTGTTACCCAACTTCGATCACTTCTCTTCAAGAACATGAGCATATGCTTCACAAAAAAAATCATGAATATGTTGAAGTGAGGGATTATTCCTCATCCAAACCTCCATAGGGGTCTTATACCTAGGAGCTAATGTCGAAGAACTAGTTTGTTCATCCATTTTAAAAATCCATTCTGTTGATGGCTATACAGATTTTTCGTATGACTTTTGATTCCATTCTACTTACAAAACTTATCAAATTATGTTGAACGAAACTTACCTCCATTTTCATTCCTCAACACCTTAATCCTTTAACCAATTGTATTTTCCAACAGAGCCTTAAGTTCGTTAAATGAACTAAAAACCTCGGATTTTGTTCTAAGAAAAAATACCCATGTAATTGTATAATAGTCGTCAGTGAATGACAGATGATGTAAATCCTTATAAATTGAAACAACTTTAATTCAATGAGAGACATTAGAATGAATTAATTCCACCAACCTAGAAAATTTGAGAGAACCAGAAACAAATTTAACACGATTATGTTTTCCATATATGCACCACTCACAAAAATCAAACTCAAGAGCACAAGCATGCAATTTATAAATAATATTTTTGTTTTTCAAGGCCCATAATCCATTCTCACCTATATTGTCTAGTATTTGGTGCCATAACATGTCATCTCTGGAGGTAAGTTAATCTTTGAAGAAATAGCTTGTTTAGGAGGTTCTAATCATGAAGTTTTATATCCTCTAGATCTCTTTGTTGCAAAAATCGAAGAAATATTACACTATATAATGCATCCATCAAGATGGAACTTAATTCCCACACAACCACCCTAAACAACTAAAATATATCTGCAGGCCCTTTTACTCCCTTTGTTAGAAAAAACAACCTACACACCCACATCATTAAGTGTGTTTATTGATCTTAGGTTTTGTGCCAAAACTAAAATGTGCAAAGCTCCATCGACTCCCTTTACTCTGCCATCATGGAGGATGATAAAGACAATACCATGGCCAACTTTTTTAACAGGAGAGCCATCACTAAGGTATATCAACCCAACAACATATTTCACATACACTGGAAACTAGTTTCAATGTGAAGTCATATGGAAGGAAAATCCAAATTCTATCATTCGTGCACTCTATCTTGCATTAGTTTCCAAAGATACAACAAAAGAATATCCATTATCCTCTTGAGAATATATTTCAGACTCATCATGAGAATGATTTGTTTCCTTTTTATTATTCTTCTTTTATTCCTTCAAGTCCCTTCTTAAATGCCCAACATAGTCCCAACATTTTTTCTTGGACTTTCTAGGAGACTCGTATCTCCCAACAGAGTTGAATATTCCCTTTTCTCTCTTCCTACCTTTTTCCTTCAATATTCCATGAATAACCAACGACGCCTCAGTGGATTCCTAAGATTTTTTCCTCACATCCTCTGAGAGTAAAGCACCCATGAACTGATCAAGAAAGAATGTATTTATATTTCTTCTAATGGTCATTACGAGGTAGTCTGATTAGTCTGAAAAAAACACAAAATGATTATCCTCATCCATATTCACTCCAAAGAGATCAACTAGGTCACAATAGTATTAAATTCATTTTGGAGATCAACTATAGAATCACCAACACACACTGTCAAAGCCAAGAGTTTTTTTAGCGAAAAAACTATTAACTAACTATCTATCTTGATACAAATCCCCCAATTTCTTCCAAAGAGTTCCTACATTTATTTCTTCGAAAATATTCAATAATGTTGAATTGTCCAAACTAAATCAATAAAGATTCTTGTATTTTTCTCCAACACCTCTCACTCTTCAAATTTCATGCGAGGGTTTGATTCCAAATATTCCAACCCATAGATATCGATCTATTAGAAGACTCTCCATATTGAGATTCCACGACTCAAATTTAGTCCCAATAAACTTCTCCATTTCTAATCTAGATCTACTTGACATTTCCCTACAACAAGATTTCATTTTGTGCAAACTCCCACTCAAACCATGATTAGATTAAAAAACATTGTCTGTAACACCTTATATTTGAGGTGATGAGTCTTTGATACCAAATGAAAGGAAGAATAGGTGTGGACTATGCTTCCTACACTAATCCACTAGGGAAGAATATGACGAAAAAGTTTAAAATATAACAATTGCAAACAAATCAAATAAACAACAAACACTTAAGAACACCATTTCCTAGGGAAAACCCTTTTGGGACAAGAATCTTGCACTTTAAATCACATTTAATGAATTATTTAGCAACTAAATGGTTACAATATTGTTCAAAAATAACATAATTATTCTGAAGACA
>JASDQU010224921.1:5304-17524 GCA_032191745.1 Picea mariana | reverse complement strand
TGGAAAAGACACCTATGAAACACGAAGCTAGCATGGGAAAATATAACAACCATATTGAAAAAGGAAGCATGTGGGAAAGACCGGCAAAAGAAGGCTGACATGACAACAAAAAGAAGAATTAAAGCAAGCCAAGGACGAAGGGGATGCCACATTAAACGTGCCCACTGGAGACGACGGAGCAGGTATACTAGAAAGTATGAAACCACCGTAGATGCATTGAACCTACAATTATTCACGGACAAAGAATAGGAAAAGAACACTAGCAGCAAGAATGAACAGAGTGAAACCACAGAGCTTACCAAAGCCATTCAAACCCCACCATCGTTCGACAGACCCCATTATGGAACCACTGAAACCTATGGAACCAGGCCATACATATAGATCAACTAGAGCTCAAACAAGGTTGCAAGGGCCACTAGAAGAAAGCGAACAATAGCCCCCAGAAATCGTCGACATTGACGAAATCCCGTTGCCAAAGGAAATACCAGTAGAACCGAGRCCCATACTCGAGGAGGCCCTGAAACCACAAAYAGAGGCCATGGAATAGGATACACCAGTAGTAGTGCATGAGACCCAACACAAAGAAGAACAAACCCACCAAGAAATACCACAAAAGAACGTTGAAGCAACCGAAGGAGCCACGAGAAGCGCATAGAACCCAGATGCAACAGTGCAACCAGATGCCCACAAGGACCCATCCTAGATACCTTTTTGGCTGAGTCGAGGGGGACATGGCCATGACTTGGGTAGAATGGATGGCGAAGGAGCAAACCAAAGTTGTTGGAACCTCGAACCGACCATCACGGGAGGCAGACCAAATTCAGATACCAAGTTCACCTCGAAAGAAACCGACTGCAGAGATTGTGCTACCTCTCATACCAGAGGGAGTACAGGTGGACCCATAGCTATTAGGTCACGTCGGGAAGATCAAGTATTCTGAACATGACATAGCAGATGACACTAAATACCCAGATCTTGCACCGTAAGATTTTATGCAAAAAATAGTCGTGAACCAACTCGGAGAATATATCCCTCAGCCACACCAGTGGGCCACTAGACTAGATAGAACAAGAATTCTAGGGTTGTTGAAGGTACCACACTTTGGCAGAAGCCAATATGCGACGACATGCGTCAAACAACTGTTAGAAATTATGCATGGAGGGGATATATAGCTGGAAAAACCTGTCCACATAACGATCGAACTCATCACGCAGATAACAGGTCTACCCATCAATGCATCAACGATGTTGTGACACAATTGGGTGCAAATATCTTAGCCTACAAACTATTACGAAAATGCCGCAAAGACGAAGTACTGACAGGATTCATTGATGTGGCAGCTCAGTGCGCAGAAGGTACCTTCATTAGTTGGGTGCCATACCTATCAAACTTGTTCCAGATAGACTGCAAATATGTGTAGGATGCAGGTACACAATTTCATTACACATGGTTGATCACTCTTATAGCTTTTATGGGATGGAGAGAACCAGAATACGTCATCTTTGCTACCACACCATAGCCACAGGGAGCAAGATATCGCGTCTTGAGAGATGGGCCACTACCCAAGAAGAAGAAGGAGAACAAAATTGTATTCAAGGAATACCTACAGGAGAAACATGAAGCCATCATCCGAGCATGGAGAATAACACCAGAGGTTGTCGCAAGATACGAGGACATCGCTAATTTACGGGCTAGGCGACAAGCCATGTGGATACAACCAAGGCAAGACTCAGATAAATAGTGGCTATAGATGCGCTACTGTGTCATTGAGGGTGATATCGACATGATCATCAACAAATGGCCTAATGAATGGAGGATCCCAACTATACCCAGAGGATTATTGGCACAAACAGTAGAAGGAGGGGCTGTGTAGGCAGAGACACAGCCTCCACAAATCCCAGTACTCAAGAGATGAAGAACGGGCCAACCCAAGTCAACTAAAGTAGACAACCACTTAGAGCAACCAAAGACCTAGAAGGGAGGAACATAAACCACCCAAATGACTGAGGAACAAAATAAACCGGCTAAGGGAACATGAGAAATCACACCAAACCCCATCATAGAGGAACCAGGGGGGATAAGAGACCAGCGATACAGGACGCAGGCGCACACAACAAAATGAAGGCATAATGATCACAATCAAATTACACAATCATAGAGTATGCTGGAGAGATGATTTCCAGAAAGTTCCAAGACTGCCTCGCAGAATATTTTGATCATGTCGCACACCAACGGGATAAATTGCATAAGAAACTGACATAAACAGAACAACTCCTTAAGAAATTCAGGGAAGCCCATATCATGAGCACCAATAGAGCAATAGAGTCATCGACCACACAGGCCACAGGAAGTGTGGAAGTAGAAGAATGCGACCAAGTTCTTCCCATACCATGGGCACATTCAATGATATACATAAATCCTAGCATGTTGCGAATGGATGAAATTGTGGGACAGAAACCATTGAAGGATTTGGATCAAATCCAATTGGTCTTAACATGGATGCCATCAAAAGAATTACACAAACTGTAGGTTAGCATCGACCACGAGATGCAGGCTCGAGTACATAAAAACTTAGTTGAGCTACAACAAGAAACAAAGAGGTGGGAAGCACTGGAAACAGTTTTCCCACAGGCTCAATCAAAAATCAATGAGGAGAAAGAATGCAGAAATGAGCTGGAATGAAGAATGGAAGAAGATTTTGGGAAACTTCCAACCACTGTGCAAGGAAATGAACTCCTAGCCGTAGAGAAGATCAACCAGATTGCGCAAGCAATTAATCAATATCAAAAGGATATCGATACTCTCTGCGGACAGATTACATCGAAAAATCCACCACCAGTGAAGGAGAAAAGGAAGCAGGAAGATGCAATGCAGCTGCAGGAGTTGGAAAAATAGGTTAGCACGACAACCAACTTGTTGGAGAAAGCAACACAACTTTGGACAAGGTTGGAAGAGGATCCACAAGTCCAACATTGGGAAAGAGAAGGGGAGAGGATCAATGCAACAATCCAAGAACTCAAGCAGTGATAGAAGACCATACCAATCCTAGAACGAGTCAAGGGAACCCAAGAGTTGAAGAAAATACAGGCAAAACTTATCATCGTGCAAACACCTAAATAAGAGCGTCAGGCTCAAATAGAAGCATTGCAGGAACGGGTAGGATAAGTACTGGCGTAGGTGGAAGAAGCCAGAACCCAGAAAACAGACTCAACTAGAATGGGTAGGACTGATAAGCAAGGAAGTTGAAACCTAGACAGTTGACACCATCAAGGAGAAAACAATGCAAGCACTGACAAAAGCAGCAAAGTTGCAGGAACAGTTCCAAATGATCATAAATGAGATTGAGTAAGCACAAAGGAACTAGGTGACTCGGGATGAGTCGCATGTGAGTGTTGGGGGCCTATTGGCACCAGGCCGAAGAGGAAAGAAGATCAATCATGGGAAATAAAGCGTGCAAAAAACTGAAGTAACAGCTAGCAGAAGAGTAGGACGCACGCATGAAAGAAAGCATGTACCAAGGAAAGAGACAGTTGGAGGAAGAGAAACATGCATATGGGAAAGAGACCTAACGTAAGAAGGGTTAGGGGTTTTGTAATATTCAGAAAAAAGGCTGAGGAGCCCGAAATGTATAAATATAGATACATAAGTATCATAGAGAGAGTGCATTAGTAGTTGTTAGCATGTTTTTTTTGTAATGTTATGAGCAGTATGAACTGATTTTGTAAGCTGTTGAGCAAGGGAGACCCGAGGAGAGGTAGATTTGAGGATTAGACCACAGGTCGTGGAGCCTGGTGCGATCTAGTTCGCCTCGCATAGATCTTACCCAGTTTTTGTGGAGAGTTGTAAGCGCGAGGTGCCAAAATTGTAGAGCTATTATAATACAAGAACCAAGAGCCAAATCTTTGTGTACATAGCCCAAGAGGGGGTGAACCATGGTAATTCTCGTGTAATATGTTAAATGTATGCATGGGTCTTCTTTCTTTCAACAATTGATGGTTAAACTTGATGAATGAATTATTGCTTGGCTATGGATTTATTTTTAGTGAACTTCAATTGATTTATGGGATATTTGAATGTGAATCCAAGGAATAGGTACTCCCCTTTATGGCTCATGGTATCTGACCCTATCTAAGTGACCCCCCCTCTCCTACTCTGTCCTAGGTTGTAAACATTTGAGTCTTACGGACACCCATTTAAAGATATATTAGATGAGACTGCATAGTGCTTTCCACTGCTGTGTTGCCTTCTGGTTTATCAGGAGATCTGATAGTTTTAGAGGCTTTGCTGGAACCCCGAATGACATAAAACCTGGGTCAATAACTCAGATAACCCCCAAAGGGAAGTGACTAGGCCAACACATAGTTACTGCGCGTTGTTGAGATTCTTTCCTAGGACTCAGGGGTAATACCTTTTCTTTGTCTGGGATAGGTACTTTAGTCTTCCAAGAGTCCTTTGATGTTCCTACAACTTCGACATCAGTGTCTCTAGTGTCAAATAGCTTTGATCTATTCTCTTGTTCTTCAATCAATTGTGCGATTCATCTAGTCATGAAATATTTTAAGTCTTGTTTCTTCTGGTCCAAGGCTTCTTCTTCTTCCTTCATTTGGCTTGATCTTTATCAATCCAAGGTTTTCCTATTAACATGGTAAACGGGATGTTGTCTTCAATAAACTTAATAATCTCAAAATCTTACTCTGTCAAAGTTCCATTAACGTTCATAGGTATCTGAGCGAGCTTCCCACATAAGTCTACCAGCTTTCCTTTGAATAGTCCTATTCATCCTAATAAAGGGATCATAGCAGGCCTTCCTATATCTTCCCAAGTTCTTTCTATGATGATATTCACTTGTGTTTCCTCATCTAGAACACAGTCAATGTCGAAGTCCCCTATTCTTGCTTCAAGGCACTCCTCATCTTTAAAAATCTCTGATAGTTTAACATGTCGATAGTCATCCAAGGTGTCTTTCATATATAGTAATACCTTCTCTGATTCTTTCTGGGGTTCTACTATAGCCTTAGTTTCTTGATCTGGCTTAGGGTTTTTTTGTCTTATGTTCATACTTTCAAGCTTAGCAATCATTCTGGGGCAATCCATCACTTCATGGTCCATAGCCTTGTAACAAAGAAAACTAGGTCTTATTCTAGGGCATTCCTTAGCAAGATGTCCTAGTCTTCTGCAACTATAATAGAGGGTCTATCCTCTCTTTCTTTTAAATGATCCCCAACCTCTCCTATACTATGCACTAGGATCATAGGAGCTAACCTGCAATAAATTATTTCTAGGATACTACATCTATTTATTAGTCCAAACATTCTTTCTATTCATTGATATAACATATGCTTCACTAGTCTGATCAAATCTATTCATATCAAACCTTCTTTCATCTATTAATACTCTAGTTTTCAAACCAAGACAGACTCTATTAAACATACCTGGATCCATACTCTAGAAATAAAAATTTCCACTTATCTTACTTCTACAGAACATAAATCTTCCAAATCTAAAACTTTTAACTATTCTTACCTTTATCAAAGCATAGAGCTTGCATATCTTACCTCTTTTAATCAAATGTTCTTATTTTTACTTTTTTTAGAGTGCCAAGTGTCCAGATCTTACTTATTTTCTTCAAATCAAGCTTCTTTCTTTCAGATTTGTCCTTCTTTATTTAGTGCAAAGCTTTATAAGTGAAGTAGAGTACTTCATGTTAGGACATAGATCTATGCACAAAGCTTTTACAATTCAGGATGAGTCTTTTCACAAAGCTTCTTCTTTCTTAGTTCTTAGCAACCACGGTTTCAGGTCCCGGAAATGGAACCATTTGTTGGCACAGGGGCATACCCAGGGTTCAACGCTACAACAACACACCAACAAAGCCCTAACTACCAGCCCTTTCGTCAACACCTGCGAAGCAGATGAAGTCTCACCTGAGGTAGAGGTAGGGGTGGTTTCAAGACTCAAGTGTCTGCAACCTTATATGGGACACAGATCTATGATTGTGCTACTTAATAAAGCACTTAGTATCGTCATTTCCTCAATATACAATGAATAACCACTTCGCTTATAAGACAGAACTTCACGGCAATAACACTGATCTAATGTATTTAAGCACTTATCAAAAGTAAATAGTTTATATTTGGTAGATTAAGCACTAAGCATATTCATGTATAGCATATCTATCATTCTACCTATTAGTATCACTAAGCATAAGAAGATCAATCTTAAACATATTAGAGCACTTAGCATATAACATATGAACACATCAAGACAAAGCACAAAGCACATAACATAGTGTTTACATGGTTCACCCCCACCCTAGGACTATGCCCACCAAATCTTCTTCTTTATTATCTTCATTCAATAGGTTACAAGCACAAAGCCATCAAAACCCTTACTCCACACAGGACAAAAGATCTATGCATCTCGCTAGATCCTTCTTCATTGCTCTCACAACACTAAGCTCTCCAAAATTTTCTACAAGGATATGCACTTAACTCTGTAAGTCTCTTACAATCATGCACAAATCACTTACATACTCTACTCACACTTAGCATACATTCACATCACATAGATGCAATATTCTCTTCAACTAATACCAACTTACATTGCCTATCCTTCTATTTATACATACAAAATAGGCCTAAACATGGGTAAACCCATGGGTCAACATCCCATTCTTGTTACATATTCCCAAAAACCCAAAAAGGGGCCCAAAAGGGGGTCAATATCCTGTGATCTCCGCTTCGTATTGCACTCCTCCTTCCACAGGCTATCGAAATCTCAAAATAGGTCAACATGACCACGAAACTCCCAAAACTTGGTCAAGGGCCAACAGTACCTGGAATCGATGTTGTCCAAAATCACTCGAGCTCCTTGGAGGGTATACCCAGGATTATGTGTGGGAGCTTGGAACAAGGCATGAGTCCATTAATAATTTCGTCAACGTAACTTTTCCACCCGCTCTTTCTCAACCCCTTCTTACATTGTCCTTGCGACATTGGATTTCATCACTAACTAGTGTGTTCATTGTAAGAAGGTTTTGTTTGCTTGTTTGCTTCCTAGATTTTTAGCATGTGCTGTTTATTTTCCCTAGAAGACTCTAGGTTGGATATTTATTTAATGGCATCAATTCCTGGAGTGACCAATGAAGGAACCCCTTTTGCAGGGGAACCTTTTTTTTTTCCTTCTTACAGAAACATTGGTCCTCCTCACATCGCTACTTTGAGCCTTCCATGTCTCACAATTGAATTACTGATATGGTTTTTTTCCACTCAGGTAATCATGAATGCATCTAGTGCTTCAATTGTAAGCACTTTACCCCAAGACCATCAACCTCATGTTGATCCTTTGCCTTCTTCACTAGTAAGATATTCTTCACCTTCTCTACTTGCAAGGTATTTTTTTGTTTCATCTTTTTTGGCGAGTGAAAGCTCTGAAGGTAGTAACCCGGTGGATAAGAAGAAGAAGAAAAGGAAGAATAAGAAGAAAAAAAATAAGAAAGGATCCACACTTCCAACCACTACTAGACATGTTGGAAAACAACCAGTTACTGTTAATCGTGATGGGAGTGTTGATGATACCAAGATCACCCAAACAACTCATAATCCAAAGTACCCTTGCAGCCTTTGTAAGGGTATCCATATTCTTTATGATTTACCTATTCTATTCAAGGTTATAGAAGCATGGTCTACACGCCCTTGCCAACCCATGTCATCAGCCTCTGAACAACATGCTGATGACCTCCTGTCAACTAGTCAGGCTACCATTGGGAAAAAGAAAAGTAGAGTCAAGTTCCCATGTATGTTATGCGGAGGGAGTCATCAAACTCACCTTTTCCCTTGTATGGATGAAGCCTCAAAATTAATGGAAGACATGACTATTTCATAGCCACAACTTCCAATTGCTTATCGCAAGCTTACTCTCAACCCACCTGTAGTTGATCGGATGATCAATACGGTCCCCTCGTTAGTCAATCTGGTCGATAATGTAGTCAATATGGTCATGTACTTAGTTGAACCAGTTGACAAAGTGGTCTATCCGATCCCATTTTTGGTCAATCCCACTCTCCCGTTAGAGAGTGCAACCCAAGTGGTCGATCTGTTTCCACCTTTTGACCCCATTCTCCCCTTGGAGAATGAAACTCAATTGGTTGATCTGATTTCATCATTAGTCAATCCTACTCTCTTGCTAGAGAGTAAACCCGATGTTTCCCACATTTTTCTCATTGATACAGAATCTACCCTACTAGGGGACATTCCTCCTTCTCTTGTGGAACCCCCTACAAGTAATGAGGCCATCCTTTTTAATTGGGGTGTGCTAACTGGACCTCGTCTTCCATCTCACATTCTTTCAAGATTACAGTACAAGTTTGTGGTTGGGATGTTCCTCAGACATTGATAGATGAAGGTTCATCCGTTTATATTTTTTCCTCTATTGCTTGGAAATATTTGGGTTATCCTCAACTTGTGTCAGTTACATAGAATATGTTATCTTTTAACAGAAGAACCAGTCACCCTTTAGGAGTCCTTCCTCAGTTTCCTGTAATTTTGGGAGGGAAAATTATCGTTATTGACGTAATTATATTCCAAGACCCCTTAGATTTTGATTTACTCCTTGGGTGAGATTATGTCTATGCCCTGAAATATATTGTGTCCACTCTTTTTTGTGTGATATCCTTCCCGCACAATGGAAGAGTGGTGAATATTGATCAAATTTCATTTGTTGGCCCTGACTTCAAGTCGATGAATTCCCTGAACAATTATTAAAATAAAACGATATCATCCCTGTCATAGGTCAATATGTTGCACTATATCCAATGCCTTCAACTGCTGATGCAAATGAGCCCCTCACTGCAAGCTCAATCTCTTGTGACTTGGATCTGGTAGTTGACATGGTGATATCTTCGGTAGGGATATTGGAGCCTGATCTCCTTACCCTTATCATGGCCCTCGACATGTGTTCCTTCCATACTATATTTCTTCCATTGATGGAAGATCTCTTGGAAGCCATGACCAAGTTTTGTCCCTTGAGATGGTGTCCTTCCAGAGCTTTATCCTCTTGGAAGACATGATGGAGAAGAGGTTGTGAGCATGGTTTTCTGATTTCAATCTCATTTAAAAAATAAAACCAGCCTTGAGCATGGTTTTCTTATTTCAAGCTCATTAAAAAATGAAACTAGCTTCGAGAATGGTTTTCTGATTTCAAGCATTAAAAAATGAAACTAGCTTTGAGCATGGTTTTCTGATTTCAAGCTCGTTAAAAAATGAAACCAGTTACGTGGATAGTTTTTGCATCTCTCTGGAAACCTCGTTAAAAATTGAAATAGAGGTTAAGAGCATAGTTCTTGTTTATGTGTCAAGCTCATTAAAAAATGAAACAGAGGTCTGAGGATTGAACCTGGATTCGCGAGCATAGTTCTTGTTCATGTGTCAAGCTTGTTAAAAAATGAAGTAGATTTTTCCCCTCTTTGATAGAGCCAAGTACTTCGTTATGTATATTATTTGAATATTCTTTTCATCCTCCTTTGTCGTTGGATGAACCAAATCTTGGGGGGCAATGATTTCAACCTTTCGACATCATGCTGAAGTCAGAGCCACTAGTTTCTTAAGCTAGGGGCTAAATACCAACCATCCCTGTGTTATGCTTTGGGAAGTCCAAGCATAGTTTTCTATGGTTCAACCTTGTGTAAAAATAAAACCACCTACCTCAAGCATAGTTTCCTCTGGTTAAATATTGTGTAAAAATGAAACCAGGTTCAAGCATAGTTTTGGCTACTTTTAAGCTTGTGTAAAAATAAAATCTATTCCAAACAAGTTTTGTTTTGTTTTAAGCTTGCGTAAAAATGAAAACAATCCCGAGCTTAGTATTTGTTCTTTCTCATGCTCATAAATCAATAAGAATGTAATCGAGTATACTTTTATCACCTTTTTGGACTCGTAAAGGTTATACGAAAAAGGAAATCCCCTGGAGTTCTCTTTAATATCTTTTCAGACTCTCTAAACATGAAAATATTGCCAAGCGACCTTGTTATTTTCACACTCATAAAAGTATTTGAATAAACATTTGATGGGCGATAGATTATCACTTTTTTGGTCTCATCAAATAAATTTATGAAAAAGGAACTGAGAGAGTTCTCTTTAAGTGTTTTTTAGACTCTCTAAACACGAAAAACCCCTGAGTTTTCTTTCTTTGGACTTGTAAAACAAACATTGAAAGGCCTATATGGGACCAAACCACTCCTTCCTAGGTTTTGTTAAACATACTCTGAGGGACTCATCCGAAGGATGAGCTTACATATACAAGCATATGTTATCCTCCTTAATCTTGTGTAAAAATAAAGAGGTACTCACTAGAAATGGTGGGGAAAAATTGGGAAAGAAATGTATCTAAACCTGTATTCTATGGAAGAGTCACTTTTGAACATGACACCCTTTCACTTGCTTTGAGTCTAGGTTGGAAAATCCACTTTTCTCTTGATCATACTCCTTTAAATGATTACCCTTATGGTCTGTGATCCCTGTTGTTGAGTCAGTGTTTCCAAGACAGTTGTTGTGTCGTCAATATGTTCAAAGAGAATTTCAACCTGGAAAACCTTCTATTGCGTCGGTCATTTCTGTAGTCCTTAAACCTTCTATTGCATCGGCCATCCCTGAGTCAGTCCTGAGTCACTGGTTACTCTGATCTACTTCAAATCTTATTGCCCATTTTGTGTCATTTATGGGGGGTACACTAAAGCCCTCCTGTGACGAGTCTTTTCCTGTCGACTTCAACTCATTATCCAGGAATTAGACTTAGAAACTAATTGGTACCTTGGAATTTTCATGCCTCAATGGTAGGTTTCCTCACTTTTGACAATGGTTTTTCATTCTTGACCCCTGATCCGAAGACTCTGCTGAGTGTTTGACTTCATCTCATTAATTCACATTTGCTGGATTGTACTAGAGTACCTTGGGATTCATTGACATTAATGGTGATTTCCACCGCACTTGTTAACGGTATACACTAATAATCGGTAATCAAGTGATTTCTACCATGTTGAACTTCAACACATGTATTCACATGGTTAGATTCATACTATAGAGTGGTGGAGATGAAGACCCTGAATCTTTTCTAAGAGATTCGAGTTGCGTAGGAGTATATTCAGTTTGTAATATTGCATAGATCCACATTGTATGTCTCGTGGCTATGTTTGAATTTGATTCTTTAACACATAGATCCACCGTGTATTTTTGGTGTCGATGTTCATATTTGAGTCATATTGGCATGGATCCACAGTGTATGTTTGGTGGCCATGACCTGTCTTACTTGACATGGATGTTTGCATGTTGACATCTATGCTTTGAGTAATTTATGTTCTGAGTATGGGAATGCCTACCTCATTGATGATATATTATTGTACTGTATTTCCTTGTTTGCTGGCAGGTTTCTGACCGACGTGTTCTTTGTTCCCTACACACACTCGACAAAGTATTTCAGCTATCACTCTATTCTAACTTCATACTTTGGGGGGCTCTCTGTTACACATTATTTTCATCATCCCTATGACCGTTAATGATGTAAACCTATCTGTTTCCTTCAGAGGGGTCAATGGCCCGAATTTCTGAAGAAAGAAGGGAGAAGAAATTTTACTAAGAGAAGAAGTTGTAGTTTCCATTGTAGAAAACCCTATTAAAGAAGATTTATGCAGGTTGCACTATACATAGGGTGTGGAGATGCCTGATTTTCACACCTTTCTCTATATCTAGGCTACAGAATTTCCACAGGCTGCACTATAGCTAGGGTGCGGAAATTCCTATACGTGGGAAAAACGAGTGTCTTCTCGATGCTTCTAGAAGGAGAAGCTTCTATGGTGAGGTGGCCTCCAAATGGTTTGGATCTTACTCACTTCCATGATTTAGTGGGATCATCCTAACCTCCTCACCTTACCCTCTTCAACTTATAAAAGGAAATGAGCTCTCATGGAGAAAGTTAGATTGGCTTGTTATTGAGTTTTCTAGCTTGGAGTTTTTGGAGCTTGTATGTTGGCTTTGAGCTTTTCTTTGTCAAGATAGATTTTGAGTAGCTATCAGATCTATAGTCTCATAATCCATGGATTAGAAGTGTGTGGGAAGCAAGGAAGTGCTGGAAGGAACCTGACAACATCAAGGCATCTGGTTGTATCTTTATTCCACATTATATAATACAGTGGCATGTTTCTTTCTCATAAAATCATTCTCATTTTATT